>SDVV010001410.1:0-25829 GCA_016164225.1 Gammarus roeselii
TTTTTGACATCATCAACTTGGGTGCAGAAATTGATGTCTCTGAAATCGTGTGTCCAATCCTGCTCAACTTGTTACTGTGTTGCATAGTTGCATATCTCTACGTTATGAAAGTATAGTTTTCTACTTGATTCCACGTATAAAACAAGTAATCAAATTACATTTTAATTAATTTCTTGTCAACGTAATGATTGTTAAATTCCCGACACGTTGCTTCTTGTCCGCGAAATGATTGTAAAACTTCAGATACAAATTAGCTCCTTGATTTTTTGGTGTATTACGTTGTAACTGTTAAGTGCGGCTGTGAAATATTTGTCACACAATTTCAGCAAACGCAACCAAGAAAACTTGCAGCTTAAACTATTCCTCATCATCCCTGAGGCCACAAGGATTCTCTCTAGTCTCTTAACCAGACACGTTCAGGCTGCAGGATGAAGTTGTCCCTTGAACATTAAGTTCGCTGTAGGATTGGTTGAGATCATTTGCCTAAGTAATGTCCGGAACACTTTATTTGTCATAACAATTTAACGTTTTGCAAACTTTGTATTTCTTGCTGCATAACCTAATAGGAGACCAGCAATGTTTTTCCATGTCGTTTAAGACGTCCGGTTAGTATGATAGCCCAGTGACTTTACGAAATATTTTATTCAAATCAGATTGTTCAAACGAATATGGGATTTGCCAATGATCAACAAGGCGGTGATTGTGTGACGTTGGGGAGCTCCTATTTTCACTCAATTATTGCAACACAATCAGTTAGGAGCATAATAGGTTTCATAATAGGTTCGTCCAAAATTCGGTTACACCCACTGGTGGTTTTTGTTATCATAGTTTGTCTTTATACGTTGCTGTTCCTAATTTTTTTTTGTCTTCAGACAGCATTGACTGGAAAAAATGCATTACATTGTTGAAAATTTATAGGTACACAAATTAATGAAAATATACTATTAATGTTTCTATATAAAGTTTAGAAAATTCTGGAATAGGTTTATCTATGCCAATATACTATTTCACTCGAATCCATGCACCGCTTGAGAAGATCTTCACTTCCGTAATCCCGCAGAAAGCAAAACTTCTTACCACGAACTGTCGTCGGTTGCTTGACAAAAGCATCTTTCAAATGCATAAAGCTGTTATAGAATGTTTTTTATCTTGAAACGGGAACAAATTTTTCTCATTATACTACTGTTTTGTCTATTCATTGTTTCGATGGGGGTATAAGACGTCGTCGTACACAGTATAAAAATGTCGTACGAAATCGCGCCTTTACGTCACCTTTGTACGCATGTGGGTGAAGATTTTCATTTGAAAACGTCAAATCGGTGAAGCCCATTTAATTCTATTCATTTAAAAAAAGTTGTAAATTGTGACGCGAAGTCAAAGGCGCACACCAGCGCACCGAAAGCCAAACTTCTTCTTCGGTATAACAGGCCTCGATAATTCGTCCACATGAGTGGGCCCTGTTGATTATTCTGTTGGTTATTTCACGCATTGGTTATTCGCAATTATTATTCGAGTATTAATAAACCATCCACGAATGCTATTTAATGACTCATTCAGTTTGAGGTGTTCTGATGATGGTTAGCTTGGTTTCTTAGCGCAGTTTTTCTCCGATATTGACCTCATAGACGCGAGTTGATGAGATCAATAAAAATGTGTTCAAAATATTCCTACCAGGAATGATTACCCTGTGCCAATTGAATCAAGTCTTGATCTTGTTTGTGTCAGTATTGAGCAATCTTTCACGAATGCCTGTTTCCATTCACTGCACAATATGAACAGCTTAACCAATGCACATTCGCAAGTCAGGTTCAATGCACATATTCAGTCCTGCCATCATATTTCAAATCTTGAGCAATAACCTCAAAATTATATTTTTAATTCTCTGTGCAGAATGAAACATGTGCATCTTGAATTAAATCGGTTTTGATCATGAATTTGGAAATCTGAGATCTCTGAAGAAGAGGATCAGTCACATTTTTTTACCTAAAAATGCTACCACGTCATTGTCAGTATAAGAGTGACTTATAAACTGAGTTGTTCAATATCGTGGAAAATTAAACCATTCGGGAAATATACGTCGACTTCTGCTTGGTTTCCTCGTGCAAGCAGTGCAACGACTCCTTAAAAAGGGTCAGTTGGCGATTTTTTCATAGTTATGTTTTACTTAGACTAAATTGATTTCAGAAGATTTTTATTCACATTGATTGCCAACTTTTCGCTTTGACCATCAATAAGAATTTGAAAAAAATGTCAACGAACTCCACCCTAACGGACAGGTAAATTTAATTTGTTAGACATTCCTATCTCAAACAGAGTATTTGTATTAAAACACATTGGAAAGTCATAGTCCAATTTTGAAAATATAAGTTAGCATTACATGTGGTGGAACGTAACCAATGGATAGTTGCAACATGAAATGGCCGTTTATTCCTAGTCGAGTAAGCGGATTCATGAATCAACCATCGGTGCAGTGGCCTTGCGAGGATTGTTTCATAGCTGTCACAAAAATGCTGGATCGCCAACTCGCAGATCATCGTAACACAATCTGCAATATTTTTAAAAGATAGGAAATAGGTAAGTTAAAATAATAAGAACATATGATGATTATTTTGTTATAATCGCGACATTCGACGACTATTTATCTCAATTATTCCTTATTTTAATGTTGTCATATTTATTGTGTTTATTTTATTATGAATGACAAAGTGAGTAAACGGTCATAATTTGAAAAACGCTAATCCCCGAAAAATGCCCCGTCAACTGTAACTGTACCAGTGTACTCCGGTAATGTAAACTGTGGAGTTGAAGTGTGGTACTGAATGTGGATGAACTCGATTCAAAGCATTACTTCCTCTAGGACGGACTGAAGTAGAGGCCGAAGTCAAAATTTGAAGACCGAGACTATGGACATTGGTATGAGGGACAATGTTAACCTCAGAGGCTCTGAAGTCAGAACATTAGATATCAGTGTGACGTCATCTCCCAGCACACTTGCCGAACCAAATTGTGGTTACTATTTAGTATGTGGTAATATCACAGACCAATATTTTTTATAATGGTAATCGTTATCAACTAGTATATCATGAAAACATTATTTCCGTGGTCATACTGTCTGGCATACAGCTATCCTAGCCAAATAAAATTGATGTTCATCTTCCACTATCATTGAGCTGTTTGTAAGTTAGTTTTAGTTTCAAGGGCATTGAATAATCATAGCATGGCCAGTCGTAATATTGTTCACAATTATCCTTCATTATAAATCACCTCCAATCAATATTACAAATATCACAGCTATGGCATGTACGCGGCATCAAGACTGGTATATAAAGTCTATACCAGCAAGATTAGAGCAATGCTTCTAAGGGCCTTAGACCCATTACAATGACTGCAGGGACGTGCGGAGGGTGTTTCAGTAGTTAACGTTAATATTCACTGTACGTGATCGCCATAGATGTTGATAATATAAATCAAACCATGTACCTAGGAAAATACTTCTGTATGAAATGCAACTCAATAATTGACTAGAATCTATGAATTGGAGTTCGAAATATGAGATAAACTGTCGTTCCATATTTTGCGACTCAACCTAATTCTCTGTGTCATGTGCTCAAACAGCGTACGTAAACTATACTTCTATGTTATCTCCGCGTCGTACGGTTCATTTGGGGGAAGACTTTTGATTTACATTTATATGGTTGGAATCAGCTCGGCGGTTGGCTGCCGATTGCAGCGGCAGTGCTTATAAGCTAAAGAGGGATCCATGACGTCACGGATAAACGTATCATTAGTCCCTGCAACCGTGATGTACTGGGGGCTTGCCTATAAAATAATAAATTTAAAAAAGTCTAAATCTATGGTTATCGGTCTAGAAGCAGTATTTTTTGACTACGAGCAATACAAAATACCTGCTGCACTTAGGTACTTATTCATCAAACTTATAATAATTAGGTAACTTGCAATGTATGTTATGTGAAGAAGACCTCCTGCTGTTTCTCGATGGGACTTGAAGTCATGTTCATTTGATTAAGCTGCAAATTTTGTCAATCATAATAACCTAAAAATTCTGCATTGAATTGATATCCAACAGGAGCACTGCAGTTCGTAACTTTCATAATATCGTCCTGTTTAGTAAGTGCTTATTTTTCCTAATCGGTTAGTAAAATTCCAATTTGTTGCAGAAACAGAAAAATGTCATTCGTTATATCTTATCCACCATTACATAAACAACCCTCAAGTCTTCGGCAGACAGAAGAGAATGTGTTCAATCCAGTGCATATTGTTTTACGAAAACGCTTCTTTTCATTTTTGAGGAATATGTTTTATCTCGTTTTTATTTGACAAAACGCGCCGCAAAAAAATAATGACAAGATGGTGACGCAGATCAATTCACAACTATTCGACACTCTTTGTACCTACAGCCAGCTATTTACACGGAATAGCTCAGCGTGTAGAGCTAGCATAAGTCGATTCCGGACTGACCCAATTACCATCTGTTCCCCCACTAAAATCGGATTATTTTTGTCGTTTCAGAAAACAGTCACGTTATTACGTGGACCTTATTTTACTGACCACCTTCAACACTTTTATTAACAACATTTTAGGTATGCTCACGAACGGTATTCACCACTTGCCCATGTCCATTATTTTACCTGAATTGAGGCCTTCCATATTTTTTTCTGACACCAAACCCTGAGTTGATAAGATACAATTTCTTACGCCAGCATTACTAATGTTGCATGGGAATAACTTTATAAAACATTAGGTTGAAGTAGATAGTTTTCTCCCATCTAATGTTTCTGTATGGTTCACAATTCTCTACTATTTAATTCAGTTCGATGAAGGTAAATGATCAAGGCTTGTTAACTCTAGGATCCCAGATTAGACTTTGCTGTCAACCAATTGCCAATTGCACGAGAATTTCATACATATTCGGGGAGCCTTTACAGATTAGAAACCCAAACGGCTGCCAATTGCAGCTTCAATCTGATCCTTGAGCTAGTTTTAAAATTTGCTGGCTCAATGAAATCATAGAATCTGATGTAATATACTGTACAAGTTGTTCATTCCAAATAAAAATCTATAATCGATTTGTTGATTCGATTCAATGTTGTATTTTATCTAATTGCAATTTTTTTCTAATATCAAACTGTATTTACTTTCTGCATGAGATTCGTAGATACTCGAACTTCACGTGTCAACTACTTTGCAGTCCGTGGGAGTCATGTGTTGCATAATTTAATAGGATGCATTACCAGCGATAGTTGCCATCGATTAGAGCTCTACTGATGCCCAACACATTTCGTCTGATCTGCACCATCATTACACAGAGAATAAACCGGCACCCAAAGTTGAGCGGGAAAAACTCTGTAGCAATTCACAAAAAGAAAACGGTCGCTGATCGTTTACCATCCAAGGGCATAAAATAAACGCTGCACTGAACAAAGGAAACGACGAAGTAGCAAACATTATCAAAATAATACAATTTTAAGGCCAGTGTGTCAGAACGCATGGAGTCCGACATAAAATGGTGGGAAATCAAATAAAAAGAATTGACCATAATAGCTCTTTTATGTTTTATCACATTTCTGAACATCAATTTACAACCGAAAAACAAACCCCAGTTAGATATAAACTTCGTCATCTCAGTTAGAAATTAACCTCGTCATCCCATCCCGGGGATGACTGTTGCTTTGCCGAGTCGATGAAAATTTGATCTCAAACCGAATGAAATCGCCCATAATTAAACCTTCAGCTTTTGGAAACGAAATCCCGGCGATGATCGTCTTCGTCAAATCAAAACATTCACGCTGAATAATCTTGAATTAAAAAAATATTCATAACTAAGAAATATCTGCTCTGTGTATGTCAAATAAACGTGGAACATCTATCCACAATGTATCTGATAGAATTGCACCACTAAGATGTTTATTTCGCTCTATGGCTTATTCCGTTCAGCTATCTCTCGAAATAAAATATCCCGTCAGTTCCGTGAGCAGTGTGTATGTATGTATAGACATACAGCCGTTTCCCCTTATCAGGAGGGTGGCTAAGTTAGGCTGACATAGAGGAGGGAGGCGCCCAATCTCCCAGTCACAAGACCGCCGTGTCTTTGCCGAGACTCGAACTCGCCACATGCAGCACCAGAGGCAGGCACTGCAGTCGGATACGCTAACCACTCTGCCACGCGAGCAGGATACTCCTAAAATCCAAACCGTAACTGTGATTCACATTGTTGAAACCCCGAAAATATTTTCAACTTTGGCAAATCGATTATTTCAAACGATCGGACGAAGGCATGCCGCTCAAGATCACAGATTGCTGGCAATAATGTTGACGAAACTTCACCTACGGCAATGTCATAACTCTACGCGGGCGATGATAGTATTCTGTTAGGTAACAAGTATCAGACAATAGCATTCAAGAACGGTTTCATATCCGAGGATTTTTTTAAATTTTGATATTTATTATATCATAATATCAGTACCAAATCATATTTCCGTGATATTTCAGCGTTAACTTTACCAATTATATTGACACTATAGATTTGGACGAACAATATTCCTATTGTCGTTTCTTCAGATTTAGCTTCAGATTTGCTTACAATATTCCTATTGTCGTTTCAATAGATTTCGCACCTCTCACTATGTTCCACCATTCCAAATACAAACATACAGTAAAATTTTGAAGTTGCTTCTGTTTTAAAATTGTGCCTTGCTAAGGTCGCAGAATATCCATAAGTTGAAGTAAGTCATCATTGAGAGCCAACGATTTATTTTTCTTTGCAGATTCAATCTTTACTCAGATGAAACATAAATAATTGTATAGCTCGCCCATATGTCGATTTTTAGCAATGGTTAAACTGATTACCTGAGCAATTTCCAAGCTTGTGTGTTGTCATTCATGGGGTGTTCTATAAAGATTGGCTGAGATTACGGGGAGTCCTCTTATGGTAATAATTTTCAGATGTTTTCCTTTACGTAGAAATTACTATGACCTGCCGATTTGATGCATTCCGACAGGAAGGATACGTTAGAGCTGACGGCAATTATCCGTGATATATACATTCGTTTTAACATTTCATTCTGCATGTGAATGTCGGAATTCGCGTTATTTTTGTAATGAAAAACAAAATCCCTTTCTCTAAACGACAATTTTCACTTCGAAAGAAGATATTGGAATCCAAATATAGTAAGAAGTACTTCTGTACAACCGTGCGATATGCCAATAATAACATCTATCTTCTATTATAGTGATAATTGTGGGTGCATCAGAGGCTAATGGATAAGAACTTGCGGCGAGACCAAATCAGTAACAGAGGCAAAACAATGTAGAGGTTGTAAATTCTCCGCAACTACTGAGATTGAAAAGAAAGAGGTAACGCTGCGTAAAAATAACGAAATAAGGTACTGGTCAGGTTCTTTATAGGAGGTCAAAATGTAGCCACAGACAAGTTGTTTCCCCTATGCAATGCAAACTTAACATTTTCGTCATCTTTTCTTCGTAATTGATCATACTTAAAAAATGCTCTTCATTATAAACAATGAATTATTTATAATATATTTGGAACCATAAATTCAGTTGCCCCATAATTACATGACCTATAACTACCATGACTATGAATCTGTGTCCTGGAATGCTCTGTTATTTAGCCATAATGCTGCCATCTCATGAAGGTTTGCCTGACGTCTCTGAAACGCATACTAATTGTATGCATACATTTCGACTTCAAAATTTGACGAAAAGTCATAACAAAATTTTGAAAATCAAACCCCTAATGAGTTGTGGCGCAGTGCATTTATTTGCTACTACGAGCTAGTTTTTATTACATATTTAGTAAATTAATATTGGGAAAAGCGTGATTAGAACCAGCAATGTTTTCATTGCTACCGACAAATAATTATTTCTCAAGGTTTAACAGAATTTGGGGAAAAAAATAAATTTGGAAGAAATCAACGACTTCTAGTGATTTATAAAAAAATATATATAATTTACAACGTGTTGAACAATATTAAATACTTGATCTCTGTTATGCTAGACTTCCAAAATGCATTTGAAACAGTGAACCACTGTACTATTTTGGGAAATATCATGCACTGGTCATCATTGGTAATGCAAATTTTACTTCCAACCATACCGGATAAATAAGGAATAGCTTGTACCGAAAATGTTCACTCTATTGTAGAAGCTGTTTGTTCTGTCATTCCCCAAAAAAAGTTCTTATAGGGCCGTTAGTAGCTATAATGTCTGCTAAAACGACTTAAGTGAAGGATTATAGATAGGGATAATCTGAGTTAGTTTTGGCGGCCGGACGGGCAGTCGACGCGAAGGGGAGCGGCGCAAACGGGCGGAGAGCTTTCGGCCCCAGCTCCCTAATGTATTTGGGAAGGTTTTGTATTTATGTAGATTTCGATCGTTGTTATTATTTAGGTATTTATAATTTTCTCTTTTGGATGGTTCTGTTAAATTTTCAGAAGTTCGTTCGGTGACCTCAAGGGTCGGATCCTTATCTTGTCAATTTTGGTCGGAGTAACTGATAAGACAGGCGGGCGGGGAGCAGCGCAAACGGGCGGGCGGATGCGGCTTTCGGGTTGTGCATAGTGTATTTATATATAGGCTACCTTTGGTGCAATTGCAGTGTATTTATTGCTATTTCAAGGCAAGCGCAAGCCTCGCAATGTGCGCAAGCACTAGCGCAAGCCCTTAACCCGGTGCTGCTGCTGATGAACTGTCTTCGGAACTACCCGGAGTTCATCCTACTACTTCGTCTTCGGAAAAGCCCGGTGTTCAGTCTACTGCTCCGTCTTCGAAACAACCCGATGTTCAGCCACATGCCGCGTTGACACCATCATTATCGCAGTCTCTTGTTAGACCGAAACAATTCGGAACTCAGTCTACTGTTACTTCGGAAACAATCATAGGATAATGCTCAGGATAATGCTCCGATACGTGAGCCTGTGTTTTACCTGTCTGTTTCTGGAGGTAATTTGGATAAAAATTGTAATCACAATGTTTTTACTACGTACTGAACATGTTAATATATCTACCATGATTACGCTAGGACGTGAGGAACTAGTCAAACATACTGCATTGAATTTAGGCCGGTTCCAAAGATTCAAGCTGAGGTCGTTGTACAAATGGGCAACTGGTAAAGGATGGGTCTGTTGATGACAAGGAGTAGGTTTTGTTACCAAAATTATCCCTCTCACCAAAAATTTTTTTTAGATGAGTTGATCGAAGAGCTCAGTGTGGAATTACCGTGGAGATTACAGAAAAAGGAAGGAAAATGTAGTGGTTTGTCCATTATAAATATAACCATTCTAGACCTCAAATTCTACAAAACTGGTGGTAATGGAACAAAACGTATTGAGGAATATGTTCCTTGTCCCCAAAAAATGTCCAGGCCGTCACCGCATTGTCAATATCTAAGCAAAAAATAATAACTGCATTCCCACAAGCTTGATCGCCCACGTTCACTAGAAGGAAAATACAAACCGTACATCGAGAAGACGAAAATCATGTGATACGTATCTCCCGTACAAAAACACTCAGTTTAAATTTTCATACCTTGCCATGAACAAACCTGTTGCTATAAAAGATTTTCCTCTTATAGAGAGGAAATGTGATCTGATAATCACATTATATCTAATCACTAAAGAAAATGAATGTAATGTCCTGGTTAATATTCACAGGGTGAGTTCAGACGCCAGCGAGGAACGCACGGTCCAATTTTGTTCAAATTTTAGAAGCCAACCATGTCGTGCTCATACTGTGTTTTAAATCGATATGGGCACCTCTAGAAATTTAAGATGTAGCAGTACATTTTTATGTTCTTTTTGTATTCAGTGGATGAATGAAAGCAAAGCTGCTGGGCATGTGAAATTGTGTTCATCAAATACTCGGTTGCAAAATAGATCTATGCACGAACAAGGCGAAATGCACCAATTCACAGTCATGCATGCAGCACTGAAACCACCACCCGTTGTTGCAAACTATGACTGTTGAAGCATACATGAACCTGTAACAGAGGGAGGCAATGTAGTTAATCTTCATATGTTATGTAATTATAGTTACATTTTATTCGATAAAGACGAATAAATGTTGAGTCAAAAATAACTTTATTCGATTTCAGTTCTGCTTGATTAAATGAAGACTGATCTTGCTAAGAATTTATAGATGGATTACAACGATTATATGGAAACCTTACTCATGTACCCGAACCTGTCTTGACGCCACTATGACCACTAGATCAAGGGTGTCTTGGGGCCCGATGAAGAAGTGATTCCCGGGAACTATATTGGCGCTCTGTGCAAGGTTAATAACTTCTGAATAACTGAGAAGTTACTATATATGCCATGTATAGCTCCTAATGCATTTGCTTACGACATGGGATTTATTTTAAGAGGACTGGACGGCAATAATGTCTCGAATATCCGTGTGTAGCATCACCCTCAATCTAAATGATGACACATGAAAGTATGGCGTCAAGTTCAGCGACTCGTTTCCGTTACTCGGCTCAAGTTTAGATAGTCTTGCCAAAATCTATGGAGAGTAGTCATGACATTCCACTCCTCAAAACTCGTCTAACAAGCCTTGGGTACAGTGAACGTGTTTTTAGAACTCGCTCCTCGAAATGTAACTTCTGCTACGATGCCACCACGTTGGATTCTGTGCTGGATCAAGCAGACATCCCATCGCAGCAAAGTTTTTGTGTTGTCAATTTCGAGGCAAACGAATAACAGACTCTGATTATGATACTAGCTGGAGTCTTTCAAAAGTTTAGCAGGACCATGAGGCGCGACTACAGCCTGAATCCCGTCCATTTTGTGAGGGCCCCTGCATTGCAATGCAAGCTACCCTCTGCGAAGGCAAGACGAAACTAGAGCTGGTCAAAGATTTCGATCTTTTAAACTTGATCGGAAACCATCAATCATGTTTTGTGACGTTGACGAAAGGTCGTACTAATATAAACAATCCCTGATGCAAAGATTTTGACCCCGAACAACCTGTGTCTTCGGCAGCAACGTGGGAATTCAATTCTTTTTACGGTGGAGTCTTGAGTGAACCCCTTATCATTGGTAAAATTCACGAACCTAAACTTAAACCCGAGTAAATTTAAGCTTTCGATCTGGTAAACGCAGAATGTTCAGGCGAATACATGTACATTGTCTGTGTAGATGCCCTAATCTGCGCCGAAGTTGCACGAAAATAGATGAGCTGCCACTACTACTGCATCATAAAGAAGTCAGCTTGGAGGATGTGTCCTTTAACACACAAAAAAAAACTCCTGAAAGGCTCGGAACATCTCAAAAACAGGAAACGGGCATATCGTAAACTGGTTGCTAGTCATTTTCACCAAACTGACTACCTTGTATTACTGGAATTATTGCAGGTACTCCTCAGGCAAGGACTGGAAGTCACTAAGGTTTTATCAAATTTTTCGAATTAAACATAAAGCAGTCTCAAAAACTTCATAACGTCAGGAATCCACAAATTTATTTGGAAAGTCCATATATAAGCTACTTTCAACTAGAATAAATGGCAAGCTTCTGTTTAACCCGCTCAACAGAATCTAGAGGCAAAGGTCGTGTTAACAGCCAACAAAATTATGATCATGAAGCATAAAAATGTCCAGATCGTTTACCCACTCCTGGTTGGATTCTACGTGCTTGAGAAAGCCCAAACAAAAGTCTACTGTTTTTTCTATGTAACCCCACTACGGTGACAACGTCTCGCTAATCTATTCCGACACAGACTTGTTGCTGCTCCAGTTCAAAGGTGTGGACGGTATTGAAACGGAAATGCGTGAATCTTCTCTGGTCGAATAAATGTACTTTTCCAACTAACCCAAAGGTCAAACCTTGTACGACGAGACATAGACAGCACAACTGGGACTACTAAAAAGTGAAACAGACATCTGTCTCCAACCAAAACGTTACAGTATGATACCCAAGTCGGATGCAACGAAATCAGCTGCAAAAGGCGTCAGTTACCCGAACAAGCCAAAATCAGACATGAACAATGCAGATACGTTCATTACCAGAAATCTTACACACACTTTGAAACCATACACAATATTCGCGAACAAGCAGGTCAGCTTCAAACTGTGCTCACCGTTGAAAATTGAATCAGTAAATTTGAAAATAAACGCTACTATGTTGATGTACGCACAACTTATGTCTATGGCCATCCAGGCATCCCTAAACGAGCACTTGAAGTTGAGCCTACTGTCACCACAAAGAGGAAGCGATGTGTCTTGGAGGCCGGCTTTGGCGAGTACACTTGCGTTAGTGATGTAAGCACAGTCACATCGTCAGGCTATATTCTGTAAATGTTTCCTAGGATGTTGTAAATTTGTTGATACTGTAAATGTAAATATATATAAACTTGAAAATATGTTTCATTATCCAAGAATTTGAAGTATAAATTGGAGTCTACCAACTCATTTTAATCAGTGTGACGTAAGACCCGGTGCTGGAATATCATCATGCAGGAACCTGATGACGTTTACGTCTATGTCTCGTCTCTGGGCAGTAGTCAATTGTTTAAAATAATACATCTTCAAGTTTCACGAACCATATATATCTTGGAATACAGCTACAGGAAGAGACAAACGTAGGACTTGTATTCTAGAATGACTGGTTCAAGATAAAAGAAAACATGATGAACAGTACACCATTGTAAACTATGTTGATAATTTTGATGATGAAGATAAAAGAGACGGTTACGAAACTGCTTTATTTGTACCTAACGAAAATATCACCGGTAATACAATGAAAAACACATCTATGCCAGAATGTAAGAAAAATTCTTGTGCGAAAAAGAACTGTTAAAGATAAAGGAAAATTGTTTTAATATGATAATTTAACACAGCGTATACAGTTCCACACCTTTATTCTACAAAACATGTCTCAATTCAACTATACTGCAGCTAAGTGTGAATTATTGGTACTTTGTTGGTGAGAGATCAGCTTATTTAATGGGTGGAACAGGATGCAGATATATAATGTCGGTGAAGTAGTCGTAAGCGTATAAATTTCCTTTATTAGGGATAATGGACGCTACACAAACGTTTACTCCAATATAATTTCACGCAGTTTTATAAGCGATAAGCAAGACAATATTCTTGACGTTATTCAGTTACCTGTGCACATGTCATATATAAGAAATTACAGCGTAGTCATATTGATTCCATTTCCATCGATCTACGAGATGGGTTTGGCGGTATCATCCCGTTCAAGGATAGTGGATCGAGCCTATGTGTGTTACATTTTAAAAGAAGATAGTAATTAATGAGGTGTACGTATAAAGTTGGATATAAATAAGGGCATTTAGTAACTAGCAATCATGAGGGTGGTATATGCATATCCATCTTTTAAACAATACGAAGCTTTATTCCCGAAACGTGACAGAATACGAGGTGGAATTTTAAATGATATTGAGCGCTTCACTAGTCCGATATCGTTCCAGAGAAGAAGCGGATTCTTGTCAACCATTGCCTTTCCTACGAAAAACTGTCCAGCCTGCAGCTGCAGATATGGCTCGAAACATAAAACACGATTTCTCTGAAACAAAAGATATGCGATAATCAACCAAGGAACATGAGATTGCTACACTCAAGCAAGTTGTAAAGAAAGCCATGGTTAGAGGCATGAACACGGGAAAAGTAACAAAAAAACGTAAAGCAAATAAAAATCGTTGGAGGAAGATGGAATCATGTCATCCATAATTTAATTACTAATAAATAACAGCGTACATGTATCATTTACGTTAGTTTCGGGTGAGGATCTATACTGACAATATGCTTGGCGGATCATCTCTCAACATGAGCGGGCTAGAAGCCCCTACGGAAAAGTATGAAATGGGCGTGATGTATATGTTCCCCTCAGCCAACAAGAAATATTTAATTGAAGAGGTATCGAGTCGAATTTTGAAATAAATTATCTGAATACAAATAGCAGGTTGAATGATGGTAGAATTGCCGATTCCTTTAGCTAATTCCAATTCCCGGTCTGGATACTGGAATGGTCGACTTGCGAGCTCGTTAACTGCAAATGTGAAAATCCGTGTTAGAAATGCTGATGGATCTGCATTGGCCGCCGTTGGACATGTTACACTCCATGACGGATTTTTTCATCGCATGTTCCAGAGTCACTCATTGTTCCTGAATGGTGTGCAGTGTGAAGGAGATAGTTATACAGGACGACTAAATAATCTCAACGCATATTCATCCATGAAAAGCTCCGATCAAAATAGGAAAGGGTTGAATATGACGAATAAATCACTTCTAACTTCCATTCCAGATAGCATCGTTACGGCAAATTTTGTTAATACCAACGAAAACGAGGGTTGGATTCAAGAAAGTGTTCGTCATAGTATACATATGATGGGGCTTCTAAAATTTGGTGTTGCCGGTAGCAATAGTTATCTATTGGATAATGTCAGCGTAAATTTACGTTTGGAGCTGGCAAAACCAAGTAGAGTTCTTCTAACACATGACAATGAAGAATACATCTGTTTAGTAGACTCGTGCAAATTATCGTGTAAAAAAGGTTATTCCATGCCCTACAGCTTTAGTTGATCTAAATAAAGCGCTCACTAAACAAAACGACGTAATTGAATACAGGTTGATCGACCCATTTTCGAAACAATCGTCTTTCCTACCGGTCAAAACTTCATCTCCATTGATTCTTCATTCAAAGGCATGGTTTCACATAAAATAGTCATATTTCTCATTGATCAAGCGGCACATAACGGCGCATTTGTTCACAATCCAAACTATTTCCCACATAACGCAATCGCAAATGTTATCGTTGATGTGAACGGGAACTGCGTGAACAACATTCGGTCATCGTTTTCCAGAGAATGCGCGAAAGCATACCATCAAACACTTTCGGCGCTAGGAACGCGCAGCAGTTCTCATCTCATCACAAGAGAAAATTCCTCTGCAGGAACGACTATATTTGTTATAGATACAAGGTCAACCCACTCTCAAGACGTCATTAACCTAGAAGAAAAGCAAACATACGCATAACAGTGAACTGCAAATTCCCACCCACTCCTCATAAGATCTTGTTCCTGCTAGAATATACACTCGGTGTAATTCAAATTAATTCGCAACGGAGGGTATTCCACAACTATCCACAGTCACCATAGATAATAATTAAATTGAAAATATATCCAGGAGTAACCCAATTATGAAACGTGCCTATATAGGATGCTTTTTTTTCTGAGAAAAGAATACCCATGCATCCAATAAACGGATACATGAGTGCTAACAGCGAAAGCGATTCAAATAAAATGAGTCATTGGATCCTAATATTTAAAACGAAAATAAACACAACTTTTTCGATTCTTTTGGTTTCAATCAAATGATATATGGAGAAGATATAGGTTCGTATTAAAATACAAATGCAAACATACAATTTGTATTACAGAAACCAATCCAAAGTGATCGGTTTCTGTAGTACAAATTGTATTTTTGGGGAGCATACTGCCCTTATTTTGCCATACTATATCAAAATATACACGTTAAAAAAATAATCGAACAGTTCTCCTTCAGTGAACAACGCAGAAATGATACCATGGATGAAAAAAATCCTCATGAACGTGTCCGGAAATCAACATCCGTGTAAAAAGAATATGTGTGGGGTTTTAACCATTAACACCGCATGTAAATTACTATGTAACTGTTGGGTTTATTCCATATTATTAATAAATATTGTGTTATAGAATGTTTCTATTATTATCCTAACACACTCAGATAAATAAAAATGAAGTGCAATACAACGCCCCATGCCTTGCATTAAAAATGCGATATGTACCTTGCAATTGCACCAAAGGTAGCCTATAGATATAAATACACTATGAACAACCAGAAAGCTGCATAATTCCGCCCGCTTGCCCCGCTTCCCGCCCGCCTGCCTTATCAGTGACTCCGACCAACATTGATAAGATAAGAATCCGACCCTTGAGGTCACCTGATCAGTGTCTATAAATTTGACAGAACCATATAAATTAGAAAAATATAAATACATAAATAATAAACCAATAGAAATTTATATAAACACAAAACCTTCCCAAATACATTCGAAATCTGGAGCCGAAAGCCCTTCGCCCGATTGCGCCGCCCGTTTGCGCTGCTCCCCTTCGTACCGCCCGCATGTCCGCACGCCAACACCAACTATATATATCCCTATGTATTATCTATCACTAAAGTTGTTTTTGCAGACATTATAGCTAAGGCTGTTATAGCGGTTGGTCTAGGCTTAATAGACTCACAAAATCATCAACTATTATTTCCGGAATTCAGCACAACCCGACCATTGACAAATTTGTAGTTCAGGATATTGAACAGTACAAATATGTTTCCGCTGATGATAATTCTGAGGTAATTATAAATCAGAGGTAATGGTGTCATTGGGTAAGGGCAGTCTACAACGATAAATAAATGTGCGGGAGAGCTGAGCTTCATACAGCCTGCTACTGTGGCCGTCAAATCAATACAGTTCCGACAGCTGGAAGGCCCCGCCGACATTGATTCAACTTTATTGAAACATGCCAGTCCCAAACAACTCCCCAGAATTGTGTGGCGTCCTTGGCATACAGCAAAATTTGACTGAATGGGATGTTCGAATAGTTTTAAATTATTTATTTTATAAACTTGGATGCACATCTGTCCAGGAAACATGAGTTTTCGTCGCACCTCGCTACAATCGTCAACTCGACGCGTCTCCATCAATAGACCCACTTGTATGCTGGCGACATAATGGAGACTGTGCCCCAGAACACTTATCATGGAAAACCAAATAGCTGTATCTGAGGGCCGGTGAGCATCACGTGACCACCATGCTTCCGTTGGAGAAGCATACAAGGAAAGGGACGAGCACTGACGAGGTTCACCGCAACAGAAATGAGCTTCCGTAATTGTATGCCGTCCTGCATGTATTACAGCACAGACCTCAATCGACTTTCTCGCAGTCTATTCTAGTGCCCTAATGCACACATGGACAGCGTCAGTTTATAAGGAGCTGTCCTTCAAAGACATCTTCATTTTTTTAGAATACCCTGTGTGTATATATTGGGATTTGAACCGCATTTGAGCTCTTTATGGCACCATAAACTATCAAAGTGATGATGGTCAGTACTACGCTGCATAACACCGTAATAGTGATACCAAGAAAGATCAGTCTTAAACCGTCCAGAGTACCTCACCGCACAGTGAGGAGTGTCATTCAACCCGGATACCAGCCGAACAGGAGCTACAAGGTACCGCACGCCGATCTTCGAGGACTGCGTACATCACATCTCACTGGACTACTCTCGGCTCAGTCTGGAAGTGGGAGCGGCGGTATCTGCATTAACCCTCAATTCTCGTTAAGTATCAATCCATAACTACATTGTCGTTTCTCCAAGCTATCATTTAATGTCATTGTCAGGTAATTGTGCGGTATTCTTAATGTAGTGTATTTCATCTGCATCCCCCAAGTAGAAGAGCGATGATGGGTCATTTTCATCATGAATCAGTGCCAGGTGAGTCATAACATCTTGCCCAGTTGGGCTGTATTTGTAAGCTTGTGTTAACTGTAGTTTCATAACAATTGTATTAGCCCGTACTAATGTGTAGCCAGTTGAGAAGAGTTTTCTTCGTTCTAAACGCAGGGCTGATGCCGCGCTTCAGCCATTGTATTCTGTATTTCCCAAGTATCTGTGTACAAGATTACTCAGTGCCTAATTTTATGTAGCCCACTTCACCGACCTAGGTTTGATGGTCTGCCAGTTTCCGAGCAGTATCTTAATAGTTGATTGTAAGAGCCGAGCAACTGGACTTACCCATAAGGCAACAGGAGATGTGCAGCTAGACCACAGCTGACATTCTCGTCCAGAACTCAATGGAAATAATCTTATCATAAATAAAACAGCGAATGTGGGCTCGAGAGTGCGGGCCGCTTCACGTTCACAGAAATAGATAGATATAGATTGAATTAAAAAAAGATAATGCAGTGCACATGTAATAGTATCAATAATGATGTTAGAAAGTGGGCAGGAAACATTTACAAATAAACAAACCCAGTAGTATGGGTGAGAAAGAAAGTGGATTTAAGTATACAAATAAAAGAAGAGGTAAATTGGATAACTTAGGCAAGATATAAACAATTCAGCTTGCTATGCAATTATGCAGAAGAATATTCACATAGAGGTATCAAACTTTCATACAAACAAATGGCATTACCGTGTGTGCCCTGCATCATGACCTTTGTTCTTCCTCGTCTTAAACAATGCTGTCGTGCGGTGTAGTAGTTTGGGTCCGGTCGTTTCCCACTGGTCTAGTGAGCCTACAGTGGCATCGGGAAGAGACCGTGTATTGCTTTTCATAAGGTCCTACCAAGCAAATTGATTTCTTACTATTCATTGTGTGTACGTTTCGTAGGTGTTAGATATTTCTTATCAGCTCAACTGTTTAGAGCAGAATACTTTTTATTTCACCACAATAGTAATCGATCAGATTAAGCATGAACAATTGACTCCAATTCAAGCTAACAATAACCTCAACATGCTACATGTAAGGAACTCCATTTAAATATATTCGTGTAACCAGGATATATCCTAATAGAATATATATCCCAGCAAGGATGCATGACTTTGCCAGCATTGTGACGTGAAAAGATTGTTAATTGTGGATTAAGTCCTCCCACGTAGTCATTGCAATCCTACTCTTTATTGAATTAGTTATAAATTCAAGCAGCAATTCTTTTGGGACTTTATACTGTGGACGATATTTCTGAGTTATGTTATGTTAATCAGCCAGTTTCATAATATGTTGTATCTTCATGACCACTGAGGAAGGACGACTTCAGCTTCTGCTGCGTCCACCGCTGAAGGAGTACTGAAGCCTAATCCAATCCAGCGTATTCAGTACCTGATCACAAATAAACTTTAAATTTCTTCCATGTTAATGTGCGTATACATTATTTAATTTTTTCTTGAATATAAATCATGAATATTGGTCACAAACTTGCTCACATATCTCTGCTATGTATGGGCTTGGAAATATTTATTTTGTGTACATTCTGTTTCCAGTTTAGTCATTTAAATAAGGAAAAACTTTTTCTTAGTTTCTTCTAAACATATAATCGAAGAGTGGGAGGAGGAGCTCTGTGAAATTTAGCAAGGGACGAGTCTAATAGGAGACTTAAAACATACTTTAGAATGAGGGTTGTTCCTTAGCAGGTTATGACTCGCCCAACACATAATTTGTTTATCATCAAAAAATAATGTTTAACAAACGATTTCCCTGAAATAATTGCGCATCTAAGACGAAAGGTAGCGAGAAAGCGTCCAATGGATGATTGTTAGTGGAGAATAGATAAGTTTTGATCATGCCCTGAAGTGCTTTCCCTCCTCTTGTCGTCTCGCTGTGAAACTGATGGACGTGGTTGGGGGAGGGCCCGGCTACTGTGACGCAGGAGGAGTTAACCTGTAAACGCACTCGGGCCTTGCTGATGTCACTGCTCTCGGGCCTCACTCCTGGCCCAATGACTGCGTTGTATAATCCTGGCCGGAAAATTTAGTGCCAAAAGGCTATGTTTGTTTGCGTATGAGTGCTTGAGAAGAGTGTGAGGTGCACTTTGCCCCCCCCCCCTCCGTCACTTTCAGAAGGATTCGGACTTGTGTATGCATCCGTAATTGTCGAAGAGAAGTTGCTTAAATAGCCTCCGCCCTATTACCTTAGAACAGGCCTCTTCAAAGAATTATGGAAACCACTTAGGGACTGTTTGGACTTCCAACGATTCTCTTGTTCCGTATTATTTCAGAGATCTGAAGCAAACTTCGTTCAAATAACATTCAGCCTCCTGCTTGTTTTCGATTAATTCAAATGAAGGAAGATCAGTCAAATATATTTTACCCCTTTTGAAATCACTTGCAATCATAAAGAAGTTGTCAAATTTTATGTAGAAGTTCTATATTTATACTACCACTTGAATGATAAATGCATGGAATATAAACCCAATTTAAATAATATTGTCAACCTCAAATGATTTAAATTGCATTCAATTCGGGTACATGGATCTTGCTGTAGCCTCTTTCAGAAGCTATAGACACATTCAACGAATTCTTGATGTTAGCAACTTTGTCATGTAGGTTCTCCAGAGAAATCATCTCATGTTGGCTAGACTAAACTCGGGGGGATCGAAAGCAGGGCTCCACGCACATCGCCGGATAAATAATTGACACATAGGGCATGACTTCATTCAATTAAATGCCGTCATTGCACAATCAAAAAATTATATTAAAACGTGAAAAAAAAATCCTCTTAATTTGTATTATGCATAGGCACCTCTCCAACACTGACCTAGCTCGTATCATCACAAATTAGGTTTAATGATCGGCAGTCCAGTGATCGATCATAAGTTGATCAAAGTGAACGAAAAACCGTGAACCCTGTTAGTTGATCATACGATGAACTACTAAAGCTGATACGGAACCGAAGGGGTCATTGCGAATCATTTATATCAAGGATTATACATAATGAGTGACTATAGTAGATTTATTCCACTGATCCTTGTCACAACTGTATGAGACCAACGAGAAATTCAGGTTGAATTGACATGGACGCGATCATGATATTCCACGAATTACCCTCATGTCTCTGCACCGACTGCTACACTGAACATCAGAAAATAAATAAATAAATTGGTTCAATGAAATCGAACATGAATGTTCATTATTCGCATGAAGAGTTTTTGATTCTACAATCCCATGAAGAGTGGAACTGTTCGGTCGCTCGGGAGCTAAACACTGATCTAGTTCCCGCTTTATTTGTTTTAGTAAGTTTAAGTGTGAAAAAAAGCGTGATTATAGATTGAAATGTTCAGTAACTGGATGTGTTGGAAAGCGACCGTTCAACAAGCAGAATACATTCTTTATACTTGAAGATATTCACTCTAGAATCAGTTTATCAATCTACAATTTTGCCCAAAATATGAAGTCTAATCTCATTGGCAGACTGTGACTCCAGTACTCGGTGGAAGTAAACTAAATTCCCACCGAATATGTTACACGCACCTTTGTTTTCGACTGGCAATAGGAAATATTAGTCGACGACGGCGGGTGTTGATCATGCGACTTGCATATCGGCCTTGATATTTCCATTACTAAAAGACTATCTCAGCTATATGTTACTAACTTATGATAGTAAGCATTTTTTTAGGTTCACAATTAATTTCATCCCGTGCAATGAAACCTCTTTGCGTAGCGGGGACGTATCCACTTACGGATTCCATTCATCTCTGCCAAGTCCTTCTCGCATCTGAAGGGTTAAATCGAAAACGTAACTCTAAGTATTAGCCGTTCACTAGCAAAGTATTCTGTTTGGAAATTCCTTGTATAGCGCCAAACGATAAATTTTCTTTCTGGTGATCGGCTCTCGTATCTAAATGGTTACTTAAATTCCCTCTCGAAATGTGGTGACGTCATTTTGCATGAAAACATGGGCTATTTTATTGACAGGGTATATAGGGTACCCGGTCAAAACAAAAATTGACCCTCCAACTGTTCCCAGAGTACGTTTTGCTCTTCTCAGTACATAGTCGGTGACTGACGACAGTTAAGCAGCTTGCATGATCTACTACAAACGAATTCACATAAAAGTTACAGTTCAACCTTTAAGAAACTACCATTTTGATCTGAATCTATACGTCATAACATTTTAAGACTCTTATAGCAAATATCCTCTGTTGACGGTTTGATTCAGTGCAACATTTCTCTACGTTTATGGGGGTGGTAGATCACTGCCAGACGTTTTTTTGCTATATAGAGGTCACTCACCTTCACTCCTCTGTTCCTCTCTGAATATGAAATACCTCTGGAAATTGTCATTGTTCCACTGCTTGACCGAAGCAGATCATTTCAACTGCGTGGGTTAGTCTAGGCGGAATAGGATGGAATAACACGTAAAAGAACCTCAGTTGTCGGCACTTTCTGACAGCGTGAAGTAAAAATTGAATGTCTTCAATTTCATTTTGGCGTAAAAAAACGGCTCTGCACACTCTCGACTATTCTTGATCACAATTCTAGAACTCTGTTCCTAATTAGATCAAACACTAGCCCTTCTTCCTTTACGATTCGACTGTATTGGGGTTCGAGTTCGGTTTCATTTATGAGGGCGGGGTGGTACATTTTGACTCGAGTTTGCCCTTTTCAATACAAGAGGTCAACATTATACAGTGAATGTCTTTACACGTGACCTCGAAACGAGCAAGCATGCAAGTTAATGGCCGAACCCCGTCCGTTATTGGTTCCCAATACCTCACTCTGCTGATGACGTGGAGGGAGGAAGGGACTTGGCTTCTGTTCAGCTCTTGTTTGGTTTTATACTTTGAAAGGAGTGAGGAGATTTTTCATCGGATGTATTTTATCCCAAATAATCTTTGTGAATCCATTATTTATGAAATTTAAGCAGTATGTACACGGAATTGATCTCATGAAAGGACTGATGAGTAATTGCTGAAAGCTGTAGCGACTTTTAGCGGTAGTTATGAAGAATACTAGAAGATTCTACTGAAGTTCAATGATAATATGTTGGGAATAATCTTCCTAAAGTCATTATTGCTCCACACTCTAATTGAGAGTATATGACGCAGAATATGTGAATGCGTAATACATCTTTTAATTTGGTAATAAATAATTCCACGGAATACTGAAGGGTTCGAAAGTTGATGCTAAATAAACGACCCTCCAATGATTTAACGACTGTAAGTATATTGCTTGTCGTTGATATTATGTGATACATACCACTTTACAACCTGATTAGCTCCTCCGCGGCTTCATATTTTGCGCAGTGAGATCATAGTATCACATTTCAATGGTTCACTGTTGCGGTTGTCACCGGAAATCAATAACTCATAACATCAAATATCAGCTATCTCATTAAATTCATCTATCATATTGGCCTGATAAAGTTTCTATTACAACCGCTAAGATTGACACCAGAGCTGTCTCGGTCGGCGGTGATTGTTTGAAAAAGGAAGCGCGTAAAACCGAACCGCTGGTCTGAATGGAGCGACCGCCAATCGTGTTGAGGATCACGAGCCAGATACCATGAGTAGTACGACTGACGCGCTTAGACTGAGATCTTGCATTAGCTTTTAGCAGTCAAACAACCCACAGCAAGAACCACGCAAGTGGTGCTCAGGACTGGACTCCTCGCAAATGACTTCTGGACCTGGCACCTTGCGGTGTCCCAAGCTGTACACCTCATGTAACGTTCTATGACCTGATGCCGCGCCAGTCGCATTTTCTTATTCTGTGCACCCTGCCACTAAGAAGGTCCAGATACGTTATGATCGGAGCACCCTGTTGAATTATCTACTACCATACTCGCTAGTTGCCTCTAAAACACTTGAGTCTCATTTAACCCAGCAGCGGTCTGTGTGATCGATTAGATTAATAACCCAGAAAAAAATCGAAAATGATTGAACATGAAAACCCAACCGGCATCTGCCTATTGACATGCTTTGGACGCAGTTCTCAGCAATGCTACATCTCGTCATCAGAATAATGTGATGCTAGTCAACTCTAGTACGCCAGTCATTAATGAAAAGGTTCTCAAACATGGACGACCTAAATAATTCTAATCAACTGTACTATAGATAACGAGACCGTTGTGGCTATCGAGTATGGCAATCAACTGGGGAAAGACCTAGTCACAGCTGATGGATAAAAAACGTCAAGTAACAATTTTGACCTTTACACTTAGTCAACAGACAAGATAGCTACTACAAAATCAACAACACGTTATGGTGCCAGATGAGCACCTTCCAATTATTCCACTCAATCTCAACTATTATCGTACAATTTCCATCGTACAGCACCTCCTGTTCGCCGCTAACCATATTACTAGGATGGAACTACAACAACTTGTGACGCCGTCGCAAGCCCTGCTAAAGATTGAAAAGCTTCTGAGTGGATTCCAGCAGTTTTGTTTTCCTGGGTCATAGATACAGGCTCTACGACAAAGGTTTCAGATTTCAAAATGTGGTTAGATACCTACCCATATTAAAAGCTCGAGGACAAGGAGTTTTACGTTATATTAGACCCTGGTGTGATTATTGAGGACTCAACTTGTCCGTTTTCAATAATTCTCTCATCCAATGATTTAAACCAGAAATAACTGCTGGTTTTCTGCACTTGACCACCAGACAAGGGGTAACAGTGGACAGTGTCAGTTAACCATCTCCTCCAGATTCGGAAATTCTGATCCTCTATTCTGAAGGCCAAGCTGAGAAAGGAGGGTCAGCCACTTAATCCCTTGTCATGTAAGGAAAACCAACCATCATCGAATGTCTCTGATACTGTCAATAACTATAGCTAAATAACCTCAAACACAGATCGGGGTTTAACATTAGAGTGGACAGAGTATTCTATTCTCAAAGCTTCTTGCAGTGCTGACCCAATTAGGAGACGGCAAATAAACAGCCATCCTGCATATGCCATCCACACTACATACCAGACATCGTACAAACAAAACACGATGAGGCCCACTACTGCGGCGTACTACGGCGATATCGAGACGGAAAGAACGGATCCCAACCCACGAGCCCACCAACCAGAAATCTTTAGGATCAAGCAACAGCTGCTAAACAAAGCTTGAATTGCGATGGCACTCGGAATATTAACATTTGAAACAGAAGGTTTGCAATTTAGGAAACAAAGATGATTGGTGTCCACGGTAATTGTGAACTACAGAGTAAAATCGTACAATTTATTAGTTTCCTATGGATTTACCTTTACGGGGTGAAGGGGGGGGGAGGAGTTTGACGAACCGGGTCTTGGTATATGCTGAACGTGCGCCCAAATGCAACAAAAGCGAGCGTTCAATATAAATGAGAATACCATGTCTGTTCATTGTACATTTGTTTTTGGTTTCAGGTCCCGTCATCGAGCGGGTGCACTGTTCACACTGCTGCTTTCTCTGTCCCTCCACTTACGAATGTCAGTCACAGAGGGCAAGAAATTCGGCGAAGCAGCATTCATGACAGACACCGTCGCTTTTAAGAAAGCCGTGCTGCGGGGGCAGCCTCACACACATTCCTTGGTATTCCCTGCAGTTTGTACAGTTGAGAAATACTTTGACACATCTTATATGGACAGTCATGACCAAAATATCTTCGAGGAATGCACACCCGTCCCCGACCTCCATTCCTTTCTCCCTTCGACGGCGGATCCGCCCTCTTAATTTAGTTGACCCCCAACACCTCATCTCCCATATAACGTCCATTCACGGTCGCTGATGAGGAAAAGTGATGTTCGTCTGCTCAATCGTCTGCCTGTGGGAATGGAACCCTCTAAGCATTTCAATGAACACTTTGATCTTTCTTGGGAATGGCCTGAACCTACACCATCTGCTAATTATCTAAGTCACATTCACCAATCACAACCCATGTCAGGAGCTTAACATGATGCTCTGTTGCTTGAAGGCCCCGGAAATAAAGTCCTCTTCCTCGGCGATATTCAATCCCTTGGCCTTTCCCGTCTAGGTCCGATACGCTAGCCAGAAGTGGAAGGATTATATTCAATTCTTGTACAAGCCTTTTTTTCCATAGGTAAATTTGATAACTAATTCCAATTATCGTAAAATGAGTTTTAGACTCGGAATTGCCTTTAATTCAATTAGAGGGGAATGATTAATTTGTTTAACGTTGACAGTATTTCACTCGGTAACCAATGTTAATAGACAAAAAAATAGATTTATGACTACGCATTTATCATGCAAAAACATCACTTTATGAAAAAATCTATACAAATACGGCGTAAATATATATGTATGTATA
>SDVV010001411.1:0-25829 GCA_016164225.1 Gammarus roeselii
TGGAGAATGATTGTGAATGGTTGATTTTGACGCTGCTCTGATGTGCTTTCCCGCCCTTGGCATCCCGCTGTCGGGATTGTCGTGGGTGGGGGGGGCCCGGCCATTATGACGCGGCGGGGGTAAACCAGTGAAAACTGTCGGGCCCTGCTGCTGACGACGGATCCTCGGACTGCACTCGTGACCCAGAGTGTAAGTTGAGGTGCTACCGGCCGGACTCTTTAGCACAAAAGGGCTAAGTTGTGTGAGTGTGAGCGTATGAGGTGCGCCTTGCCGTCGGCCACCCCCCTTTTTGGGGGATGCGGCCTAGTGTCTGTATCTGTATCTAACAAAGAGTGTGTTATCCCCAACATGATCTTCGACACTCACATAGGGAATCTCACGCAAGACAGCACCAGGAATAGTAAGAAAGAGAGGGAGAGCAAGAGAAAAGGTCCACATCAATCTAACATTAACTGTGATTGAACATAAGATAAGGTTAGCAAACATGCTACCGTAGGCGAAGAAGGAAAACGAGCGCGGACAGGAGTACCAGCAAAGCGACAAAAGTATCTCTATGCTCGGCTGAATTCTCATTATGGAAAGGCTGTGTCCCAATAAATGCCAATGAGTAATCAAGATAAAATTTGAGTGACCATGCAGGGTTATTAGCAATGCAAAGGATGATGACAATTGACAAAAATTAGACCCTAATCATGACCTAAGGAAAACAATGTATCTATCCAAGGAACCATTTGGTTACTGTTATTTTACATATTCCTAATTAATAAATGATAGGGCTACAACTTTCTCCCCTAAAAAAAAGATACAAATGAGTTCCCACAATCCTATCCCCTATTATAAGAAAAATTCGGGCATGTGTTGTTTATTTTAGGCTTATAGCTTCGTCCGCAGTAAACATTAATAGTGTCAATAAAACACCCAGCAAAAAATATTTCCAACATATACAGATGCAAGGCCAAATCCACAGAAGAAGGGTAGTCGCAGTAAGGAGCATCTCACACTGTTCTCATGCACTCGCACTACAGCTCAGAAGTGAGGTTCCATTCAAGTGCCAGCAGCAGGGTCCGACAGCTTTTGCTGGTTTATCCCTGGGTTGGACGTCGCTGCGACTGAGTGTCTGAAGAGGGGTGATGTAACGATTGTCGAATGACTGGTGTGACTACTGAATCTGTATTTTGTCGGGCGTGGTGCCAATTGAATGGAGCAGTGCTTGCCTTTATTCGGCGTAAAAGGGGCAAATGAGATGGAAAAAAAAGAACGCCGCGTACTCGAGAGGTATCAGTTTGGGAGGTGTTGTCAGTAACTTTTACGGGAGTTCTAATCAAGAAGATTAGAGACAGTACAGATGGTGCAATGAGCTAGGAACAGTATGGCTTCAGGAGTGGTAGAGGGTGTGCCGATCAAATTGCAAAGGGGAATGATGTGTTCAAGGCCTTTCTGGATCTGGAAAAAACGTGCGATAGGGCCGACAGGGAGGCGTTATGGAAGTCGTCGCGTTTGAAAGCAGTTATGAGTTTCCATGATGACAGTAGAGCATGTGTCAAGAGTGAGAAGCGAGGTGAGTGCTTGGTTCACAGAGAAAGTGGGACTGAGACAAGGTTGCGTTAAGTATGTCTCCCTAGCTGTTCAATCTCTTTACCTCTATATGGATGGAGTGACGAGGTAGGTGGATGATACAGCACTGGTAGCAGATTCGGAGAAGTTGTGTATGTTAGTGTCGGAGTTTGGCAATGAGTGTGCGAGAAAGAAGCTGCGTGTGGATGACTGGTGTGAAGCAGGCGTTAGGAAGGAGAGACTTAAGTGTGGAGGTAGCGAAAGAGCGTGCAGTCGATAGGCGTGAGTGGAGAATGGTTGTAAATGGATGAGTTTTGACGCTGCCCTGGTGTGCTTTCTCGCCCTTGGCATCTCGTTGAAAAACCCGACGATCGTGAGTGAGGGAGGGCTCGGTTACTATGACGCAGCAGGGGTAAACCGGCTCAAGCTTTTTTACACCTGCTGCTGACACTGGTCTCGGACCTCACTTCTTACCCGAAGTCTCCGGGCCGGACCCTTTAGCGCCAAAGGGGTATGTTTGCTTGCGGTGAACCGTGACGCGAGTGACCCCCTTTCTTGGAGGGATTCGTCTTCGTGACAGTATCTTTATCTGCGAGCAGGGACACACCTCAGTGAGCTCCTAAACTCTGCTTGTCACATCAAGTTCACTCGCCTTTCCTGCCTCTCTTCCTACTCCCACTCTTTTATTCTTCTTCCGCTCCTCCTCCATTCAGAATCTGTCTTTTACCAGTAGATGATCAGATATTCTTCCGACCTCCCCATCAATACCTTATCAGGTTCTGACCACCGTAATTTCCACCTGAAACTTCATATCTTTGACCACATTTCCCACCCCTACATTTCTAACTCTTGCATTTAGATCCCCATGTTGTATTGAACTCCTAAACTCTCAATAAACTCACTGAGACTAATACTAAAAGCCTCTCTCTCCTCTTTACTCCTCTTGCTACCAGGTCCGTAAGCACTCGCAAACGCCTATCTTTGTATGTCTAACAACCTTAACTCACATCAATCTAGAGGACACTTCCTTCCACTCCACCGTAGCGCTACTAGCCAACCACTCACTCAATAATAACAACAATCCTTCTCGTGCCCAATATTTATTCAAGCCCGACTAACTTCCAATTACCACATTGGGAACATAGAGTTATTGCAATAATAGCGCAAGTGCACACAGCTACAGTGAACTAAAATTAAATGAACAGAGTTGGAAGTATATCAACTAATGAATTCATTTGACAACAATTAACTCTGTAGTTCAGACCAGGACGGAGCATATGTTGTTCAGAACAGGACAGAACCAATGTAGTTCAGACCAAGATGGAACAAATATCGTCCAGACCTGGACGGAACATATGTTGTTCAGACTAGGACAGAACTAATGTTTTTCAGAAGACAACGCACCTAATGTAGCCCACAGCTGCAAAATTCAAACTCATACCATAATTGAAGTGTAACTAGCAGCTACGCTTACCGGTGGCACTTTGCAGACCAAATGAGTAGAAGTGGTAGCTACAAAGAATTCTCACCGGGGACAGCCGTTGGTTCCTGGCCAGCACCCTCCGTTGGAGACCCTTCCTTGTCGTTGCCGCGGGAGTGGGGAGCACCATCTTTCACAACAGGCAAAAGAATGGGCGAGGAATAGTTAACGTGTAATTCTCTTCTACAATTGCATTATATTAGTTCAAGTAGCTACTTGAGAGAGAAGAAATGGTCGGCAATTATTTCACCACCATCGTTAGGTTGCAAGACACTATTTCCATATTATTCAAGAATCTTCTCCACTAATTACCCCCTCTCCTTCATAAACTCACCCCACAAGTCGCGCTTATTCTTTCCCCCCTCTCGCCGCTCCTCTATAGCCTGCCTTCTCGCCTCCATCCCCATCCTGCTGCTGCTGTCGTACCACTCCGCTGCCAAGCAGTCTTCTCCAAACCCGAAGCCTTCGGCACCGATATCGCTCACTGTTGACGTCTGCTGCGTGTAAATCTTTAAGTCTTGCTTCTGACGCTCCTGCGTTACCATCTGCTCCACCATCTTGGTGATCTCGTTCAAGCTGCCGACATCAGGGTGTTGGCTGTCGTTAGTGTTAGCGTCAATTTCAGCCAGCCGGGCTTTAGGTCCCACGAGGACCTGGGATGTTACAGGCTCTTTGCTTGCCTCTCTGACGGGTTCTTGGTTTGCATCCACGCACCACGAGCCAGAGTAGCCAGCCACAAGTGGGGCATCTTGGCTAGCAGCACCAGCCAAGGGACACGTGCTCAACACATTAGCTGCCCTCACTTGATTTACGTGCCTGTCCCTGCGGCCCCGACCTCGAATCTCGTTCCTGTTTGTCTGGCCACTCTTGGTATCGCCGCGACGGACGTCGATTGCCGAGGCAGGAGGCGCTGACAGGTCGTTGGGGGTATATTCGGGACTTTTTGAAGGATCTTGAGCGTAGGTTTGAGGAGACGCCTCGGGAGGCAGAATTTGTTGTTGTTGCAGTGATTGAGCAGCCAATGGTGAAGTGGTAAGAAAGTCACCAAGTTGGACGCCTTCGCCTAAGAAGGTAAAGACAATGTTGAAACCAAACAAAATAGGTCAGAGAATTACATTTTCAGTACCTATTATTAGCGATTGAATGCTGACAAACAGATGAATAAAAACTGCTAGTATTTGTTGCTGAAAACCGAGGTAAAGTTGAGTGGTTTACACAGGCAGCAGAGCAGATACCCTAACTGATGAACATCTCCCATGAGAGTAGCTAGGCATTAGGAAAAATGTCACAGGTGTCTGTCTATTCCAAAGCAACAACAACAGCAATGCATAAAAAGATGATATTGATGATGGTTAGCTTGTAGCAGTGCAAAAGAAACAGCAGATAGCTAGCTAGTTACATGCAAAAGAATGATAGACTAAAAATTAAAGTATTTGAACATTACAAAGACCATGATAAACTTACTCTTGCTTGGGGGGAAGCGAGGATCATAGACTGGCTCTGTGTCCTCTCGCTCTCTGTGAGGAACGTAGAAAAGTGACTTTTAGCATAAGTAGTATAATTAGGCGTGAAACGCGGATTTGTTCAAACTACGGGAATTTGCACATAACATTTCAGCAGCGTGAAGGCGGGCGACGCGAAGGCGGGCGGCGTGGAGGGAATGGAGGTGAATTACTCATTCGGATGGACGGTCAGCTTATATATGTTAATACTTTGTTAATAGGTTATATATATTTTTTTACATATAGGTTTTTGCATTTCAATGCTGGGCATACATTATTGCAATTCCATTGCATGTCATGTTGCATAAATACATTTTCAATGCTAGTCCTCTGAATGTTTGGGGAGGGGGTGGCGGTAATGACAACATACATTTATAAGATAATTTTGATTGATAATAAAACTACCAGTTCAACAATAATTTACGTGCAGTATTAGAGGTTAAAAATCCCACACTTTTGGGACACGTTCATGATGAATTTTCAACCTGATGGTTTTTCGCTCGGTCTACTGATGGTTTGGCTCTGTCTCCTGTTGGACAGTTTGTTACTCAGTCTACTGATGGTTCGGCGCAGTCTCCTGTTGGACAGTTTGTTACTCAATCTAGTGATGGTTCGGCGCCGTCTCCTGTTGGACAGTTCGTTACTCAGTCTACTGATGGTTTGGCGCCGTCTCCTGTTGGTAAGTTCGTTACTCAGTCTACTGATGGTTTGGCTCCGTCTCCTGTTGGACAGTTTGTTACTCAGTCTACTGATGGTTTGGCTCCATCTCCTGTTGGACAGTTCGTTACTCATTCTACTGATGGTTTGGCTCCATCTCCTGTTGGACAGTTCGTTACTCATTCTACTGATGGTTTGGCTCCATCTCCTGTTGGACAGTTCGTTACTCAGTCTACTCATGGTTTGGCGCCGTCTTCTGTTGGACAGTTCGTTGCTACTGATGGGTCGAATCCTTTGCGTGAGGCTATATTTCACCAACCTACCTCTGAAGTTTTTTTTGGAAAATAACTTTGTCACATCGATATTTATACTATACACTAAACTTGTCAACATATCGTCCATGATAACATTGGGATGCAAGGAATTAGTGGAACCCGCTGAATCTAAAATAGGATCATTCCAAAGACTCCAATGCACCGTAAAGGTTAAAATGGGTAAGCAAGTTGAGGATGCATCTATAGATGACAAGGACTGGGTGATTGACACAAAAGCAATCCAGCTGACATAAGCCGTGCTTCCAAGTGAGTTGATTTAGGATCTTGGGGTAGATTTACAAAATAAATTAGAAAAACAGGAAAGAGAAGGTAGTGACTGGAGTATTAATACAGTAACCAGTGTTGCGCTCAAATTCTACATGACAGGGGTAAAAGCAACAAAAATATTGGGCCACTAAACTTTGATGTATCCAGTAGCAATAGTTATCTATTGGATGTCAGCGTAAATATACGTTTGGAGCTGGCAAAACCTAGTAGCGTTCTTCTAACACATGATAATGAACAATACATTTATTTAGTTGATTCATGCAAATTATGGAGTAAAAAGGTTGTACGATACCCTACAGCTTTGCTTGCTCTAAATAAAACACTCGCAAAAACAATGATACGATTAAATACATGTTTGATGGACCTATTGTCAAAACAATCGTGTTTCCTACCAGTCAAAACTCCAGCTCCATTGATTCCCCCTTCAACAGGGTTGTTCCACATAAATTAGCCCTGTTTCTCATTGATCAAGCGGCACATAACAGAGCATATGATTGCAATCAAAATTACTTCCAGCATAATGACATCACAAACATTATTGTCGATGTAAATGGAAACTGCGTTAACAACATTAGATCATTGTTTCCAAGAGAGTGCACCCAAGCATATCATCAAACACTTTCGGCTCTAGGGATGCGTAACAGCTCTCATCTCATCACAAGCCAAAATTTACCTGCAGGAAGAACTATATTTGCTATTGATACAAGGCCAACCAACTCTGAAGATGTCATTAACCTAGAAAACAGAGTAAACATACGTATAACAGTGAGCTGTGAAAATCCACCCACTACGAATAAGATCTTGTTCCTGGTAGGTTATACACTTGGTGTCATCCAAATAAATTTGGCAAGGAGGGTATTCCTCAACTATCTACAGTAATCATGGATAATAATCAAATTGAAAATATATCCAAGATCGATCCAATTATGAAACATGACTATATAGGATGTTTTGCTGAAAACAGTATGCCCATACATCCAATGAATGGTTACATGATTATTAGCTAACAGCAAAAGCAATCCTAATAAAATGGGTCATTAGATCCTAATATTAAAAAATGATAACAACCACTACTGTTTTGATTTGTTCGGGTTTATTACAAAAATATAGCATTGTATTATAATACTCATGCTAAAATACAACTTGTACTACAGAAACCGATCCAAAGTGATCAATCATTGGTCTGTGGAGCTTACTGCATCTACTTTGCCTATTATCTATGTCATAATTTACCGGTCAGAAAGATAATCAAGTGGTTCTCCAACAGCAAACAACGTAGAAATGGTCCCAAGGTTGAAAATTTCATCATGAGCGTGTCCAGAAATCAACATTCATGCAAGCGGGAACTGTGTGGAGTCTTGACCTTTAAAACTGCATGCAAATTATTATGAAACTGTTAGATTTATTATCAATCGAAAATTATCTTATAAATGTATGTTGTCATTACCCCCCCCCCCCCTAAAACATTCAGAGGACTAGCATTGAAAATGCATACATGCAACATGACATGCAATGGAATTGCATTACTGTATGCCCAGCATTGATATGCAAAAACCTATATGTAAATAAAAATATATAACCTTTTAACAAAATATCAACATATATAAGCTGACCGTCCATCCGAATGAGTCATTCACCTCCGTTTCCTCCACGCTACCCACCTTCACATCGGTGAAATGTTATGTGCAAATTCTCGTAGACCAGACAAAATCCGCGTTACACGCCTATATATACTACTAGCATATGAACACTAAAGACTACCATGAGCTATTGACCACAGATTTACAGGACACTACCAATCATCGCCATGATAGTGTAAAAATAGTCCCTAAGAGACTAACTCCTTCAAGGCTTTTGCTGTAACAAATACATTGATGAACGTCCCATGTTTGGTATTTCACCTTGGTGGCCTCGAGACTGCTCAACAAGCCAGCACAGTCAGAGTGCAGAGCAAGACAGGAGGCACAAATGCCAGAGCACACCTGAACTGCGCTGGCACGGCAAAACAATGACGCTGAAAGATCCGGAAATTTGTGCTTCAGGCAACTTATCACACAGCGATCTTGTTAGTCACAACATACCAAAAAAAACACATGTGTAAATACACATGCACACATATATATACATGCATTAAAAATACATATACACACATAAAAATGTGCACTCAAACATTACTACACACAAATTAGGCTTGTCAAAATATACAAATTCATCATACAGCAGATCAGCAAGGGCCTGCTTATAGCGAGTGATATCTGTCAACTGCACCATGTAAGCAGGCAAAAATTTCCACACAGCATCACATCTCACACTGAAGGACCTACTGCAGGCATCAGAGGAGCAAGGCGAATACACAAACTTCACCAGATGACCCCTAGTACCAACTCTTGGAGTCAAAGAAAACCTAATCAGCAAATCCTCTTATTCGCCATGCAAAATTTTCCAATATTTTATCAGGCCTGCCCTCAAAAGGCAACCTTTGACAGAAAACAAATCCAAGCTCCTCAATCGATTACCATAGTCCCCATCAGCAAGCCCATCAATGTTTCTGGACCAACTCCTCTGAATCGACTCAAGCAGTCTGCAGTCCCCACAATATCCAGTGTTCCCGACACAATATGCTTACTCAATAAGTGGGCGAATATGTGCAACATACAAGGGTGCCATAAACTCTAGGGACCTACACAGTTGATATCAACAAGCAGTTCGCCAGCCCATCAGCCATAGCAGCCACCACACAGATATGATGGTGGAATCAGAGACTTGTGGACACATTGACACCTAAGTCTTTAGGTGTGGTGACGAACTTTAATGCTCTACCTTGCAAGAAGTTTGGGTTAACTGGGACAAAAGCATTAAAATCAATGCGACCTCTGTAAAAGCGTAGCACCACACACTCGTCTGGATTCAATCCGAGATTCTAGGACCTTGCAACAGAGTCAACTGTATCCAAACCACTTTGGAGTGACTGAACACCGCGGACGGCAGGCTCAGTGTCCTTACTTGAGTATCTCAAGTACAGTTTACAATCGTCCGCAAATGCCCTAGACATGTATAGAAGACCACTCCAGATGTGATTGATATAAATCAAGAACAGTAGCAGAGCAAGGACAGAGCCCTGAAGTACACCACTTGTCACATCAACTGGGCTGCTCACGCTGCCACTCACACGAACACTCATCACTCTGCCAGAGAGAAATGCCGCAATCCAGGCCAGCAATGAGTTACTAACACCCAAGGACTTAAGTTTAGACAGAAGTACACCATGACTCACCACATTGAATGCTTTAGAAAAGTCAAGCATTATGACATCCACAACATATCATTCATTAATCAACCTTCCAACATCATCATATATCAACAGCAACTGGTCCTCGGTGCTACGGTTACTTCGAAAACCATAATGATGAGATGACAAAATATTGTTGCTATCAAGGTACTCAGTCAACCGAGATACAACTATTCTTTCCATTGATTTGCAGCAAACAGATGTCAAACTCACCGGTCTATAATTGAGTGGATCAGTGTGAGATTTAGCCTTGAATATTGGGGCAACGATGGATTTGCTCCAGACTTCAGGTTCCATTCCTGTCCTCATTAATTTTTGAAAAATCAAACAAAGAGGGAGGGAGAGTTCATCAGCACAACATCTCAGTAGATGCGGGTGGAGGCCATCTGGGCCCATTCTGGAACTGGGATCAATAGCCCAAAGGACATGCTGTACCCTAGCCAAGAGAAGTCCACATCAGACAGACTCTCATCAAAAGACTATAAAGGGGCTAGGTGGGTAGGAGCTGAACCTACAAAAAACTCCTGAAAAGGAGGAGAAACACGGACTCCACACAGGCAACACTGACCTCACACAGGCAAACTGACCTCACACAGGCAAACTGACCTCACACAAGCAAACTGACCTCACACAGGCAACACTGACCCGACAGAGGCAACACTGACCCTTGGTTGATTTTCTCGTTGTCCCATGCTCGTCGCCAGCCACCATCTCCAGCTCGTGCTCGCTGCATACGCTGTTCGTCAATGGCATCTCGCTCGGCTTTCCATTTGTCATAACCCTGAAAAAACACTCTGCTAAGACAATACCCATCGAAATAACAACTGAATGCATGGACAATCCAATTAATCAAGAAAGGCAGAGTCTTAAGAGGGGTGTTTTAAAGCTTTATTGAAATAAAGGCTTGGTTTTAGGCGCATTAACAGGCCAGCTGTAGCAGTATATTTGCAAAACCAACAGCCGGATACAAAAATTTTGTAAGAACTGTTAAACCCAAAGGCTCTCAAATTACATCAGCCTTAAATTCAATTTAAAATTAAATAATAAGCTCAAGTGATTTTTCTTTTGTGTCAACCCTACAAGCTTTCAACTTACAAGTCTACCACTTACCCTTCCTCTGCCTGGCCTGCGTCCTCCTCCTCTCTCTCCACGTCTCCCGTCGTGCCGCCCACCACGATTACCACCACCACGACCACCTCCTCGGCTTTCATGCCATGACTTGTTGTGGCCTCCTCCACCCCGATCAAGTCCACAGGCTTGTTTATTAGGGCCCCCATTCATACTATTGCAGGCACCGCTGCCACCACCTCCTCTGTTCCAGCTGGTGTCACTGCCATTGCCTGTGAGGGAGTGTCTAAGGTCGCTCGAATCGATCAGAGGAGCCCCTCCATTACCGTTAGGGTCGATGGTGGCACTGTAGTTTGCGTTCATGCCGTCCTCATGAGGCTGACGCCAGTCCACATGACTGCGGTTGAACCCACCTCCACCTTTCCCTCCATCGCGACTTGTCTGAAACTGGTTGTTCATATCATCAGTTGATTGCGGTTCTAATCTAATATCACGCGAATTTAATCGGCTTGCTAGATCTCCGGACAACTTGAAGTCATCAGGTACTAGACCCTCATAGGGGATATCCCGCTGCAAAGCAACGGCGTTGGGAGTGCTGCTTAACCCAACTGAGGGCGGTAAGCTCATGCGATTTGATGCTTCAGGTGAAGGTTCAGGATAGCTATAAACAGCAGACATGTTTGCAAGAGATTCGTTAAACCCAGAGTTGTGCCACATGCCAGAGCTGCCCGGTGTCAAAGGCCCAACATCAGCAGCAGCGCCGTCAGCACTTTGATTGAACTTCCACGGTGACAAATCATCTCGTTGATCATAGGAGGAATCGACGCCTCCAAAAGACCAATCCTCTCTATTGCCTCGACCTCTGCCTCCGCGCCTTCTGCCATCTTTTCCCCGACCACCGCCTCGTGGCGTCGTCCAATTGTTGCCTCGGCCCGCGTTTCCCCCACCACCCCTTCCCCCGCCACTGCTACCGGCACCCCCTCTCCAGCGGTCCTGTTGGTCCCCTCCTCTGTTGCTAGAGCGAGGAGGAGTCAGCTGTTGCTGCGGTGGTCCTGCATCGTCCCCGTCGCGGTCGGGGTCAGACAGGAAGCGGTACACAGGGTCTGGGGGCGGCCCACCTCTCTGAGGTATGGAAAAAAAATGAAAAATTTAGAAGGATCAATACACACTCCTTGTTGTAGAAGAAAATAAATATTTCTGCAATAATAAGAACTCTGATAACTGTATCAAGAAGAAATTTTCAGAGCTATGAAAAATGTGGCTGTTGTGACAAGTTTACTTTTCAAGTGCAAAGAGTGAAGTTACAAACATCAACAGTTGGTAACTTTGATAATGAGCAGCTGTGATATTATTGTGTTATAGTTACAGGATAAAAGCAAAAAAGCTACATAATAAGCTAATACATCAGTTATACAAGGATGTGAACTAGAATGTCATATTGGAATAGGCTATCAAAGGAGGACAAAAGCTTGTGATCAAGGAAGCAGCAGTGGGCTGCTTCCTCTTACCTCAGGCATAGGAGGAGGCCCGGCCAGTGCAGGGGAAGCTAACAGGGGGGGAGGCAGTGCACCAGGCTGTGATGTTGACTGGGGGTGTGCTCGAGGAGTTCTTGCACGCATAATGTAAGGTTTGGTTGGCTCCACAACAACACTTGAACTCATGCGATCTGCATTTGCCTTGTCAGCTTCAATTTCCTGAGAAAAAAAAACTATGAATGCTAACATTATATAAAACAATTTATTTATATTTACATATTGTTTAGTTGTTCAAATGTGGCTACTAAGAGAATTGGTCAGCAAAAAAGCTTGCCAAAAAGAATAATAGTCCTATTATTTTACAAACTTTCAAGTGCATGAACTCAAACACACTACATATCCCTGTATTACTAATTTAAATTTATGGTCTGGTGATACTTTTGGTCGGGTGTTAAACCCTCATTGATGATATCAGGTAGGAGAGCACTGGCATTGATGGTGCTGCTTTCAAGTGCATGAACTTCATAATGGGCAAAAACTGCAGGAAAAAACATTCAGAACATCCGTGGCCGAGAACTTCTTTCCAATCAAAATACCAAGAATTTGGAACATCTTCCACATGATGTGGCAAACAGCAATACCTTCAACACTTTTACAAACTGCCTTGACAAACACTGCCTTGACAAACACATTCCATCTTAGTAAGAGAGTGGACACTAATCCACTCTCTTACTAAGAAAATGTGATGCTAGGACTATTGCCACCAAGGTAGCAACAACCTTTGCTAAGGCCTTCAGCATCCAACATCCCACAAACGATGGGCACCTAATCTAGACTGGGCTAGTTGCATTGCAAATTCAATTGTGGAGTACTGCTAGAATGGACTCTTCAGCCCATTCCAGGCCTACTAATACTAGATGATCTTTGGTTAGGTGGGTTAAGACACTTTTGATCTGATGGATTCTTACCTTTGCAGCCCTACAAGGGCTTAGCATGCCCGATCGTCAGGTGCACCGAGCCAAGAGAGGCTAACACAACCACGCGCCAGCATCAACAAGGACCCCGCAGAACAACAAACAGGAAGAAGGAAGACGCTGGAAGGGATGCGCACCATTGGCTTTCAGAAAGACACACTCAAAGCCACTCAAATGAAAAACAACCAAGCAAAACTACAACCCAGCAGGCAAGCAAAAATAAAAAACAAGCACCACAAAACCACCACCATTGCCCTGATAGAAACTTACCTAGCTAGCTATCAAAGACAGTCTCACAACAATATAAGCCAATGTTTTACTCAAAGATGCTTCCATTTAAGAAACCATTGCCCTGATAGAAACTTACCTAGCTAGCTATCAAAGACAGTCTCACAACTATATAAGCCAATGTTTTACTCAAAGATGCTTCCATTTAAGAAACCATTGCCCTGATAGAAACTTACCTAGCCAGCTATCAAAGACAGTCTCACAACTATATAAGCCAATGTTTTACTCAAAGATGCTTCCATTTAAGAAACCATTGCCCTGATAGGAACTTGCCTAGCCAGCTATCAAAGACAGTCTCACAACTATATAAGCCAATGTTTTCAATGTAGATAGGGCTTAGAAATATTTGTAGGGCAGATGGTGCGTACTAAGTATTCCATCAAAATGTCAAGTGTAGCTATATGAGTAGCTACTAAATGGAGTCAGAGAGATGAAGTTGATCAGGCCACCAATATTCTCTTAGAATATTAGTTGCATTTGGTAGGTATATGAGCTAGTGATGAAAAATGACGTAGTAATGTGATTTTTCTGCTTTATTTAAATGTTGGTGACGTTTTGTTGAGTCCATTCTAACATTGTCAGACCTATGTAGCACTGGAATCATAACTGTATCTTTCAATGACTAGCTATAAACTACTTTGTAATAAGATGGACTGCACCAAGGTTGGCCTGAGCAGGAAATATGGATTTATGCAATAAAACATGGGCCTGACATGGCCAGCAACTGCAGAATCAGCAATATGGAAGTCTTAGGAAGTTAGGCAGCTTCTGAATTCAGATTTGCATTCTTAAAAAACCTTGTACACTTGGTAAATATCAATGTTCTTTATTGTTTGAAAATTGAACACATTGAACACAATTTTCCTTTTAGCTGAAAAATTAGGAATTAGATTGGTCATACAGAGAAATTATGACTAAATTGATAACTTTACATGGCAACTCTCCAATGCTTAACCATACAATTACAAAGGTACATACAAAACCTCCACACATGTCAACACATGAAAAATTTTAAACAATAAATTCTTACATAGTATGAACAAGTACACTTATGCAAATAATCCAGATGAACACATCAATATACTTGTAGCTATTCACTCATAAATACATTAATTATGACCAAACTTTATAGGTTTGGCATTTCCCATTCACCAAAATGATGCAAAAAGATCGCCAAATTTATTTGGCCTGATGAAACAAACACACAACTTGATTATGAAAACAAAGCCTAATTTAACATGAATCAAATTGTAAGAATTATTTTTACAAATCTGATGTAGCTATACAATATGTCTGAATACTGTTGCTATAGAGTTTGATGGTGGTGGAGACTACAGTACTGGAGCCTAATCATGGAGTTAGCTACAACTTTTGTGAATCATATTGTAGCTTAGTTAAGTAGTTAGAGCTATGAAAAATGTACAACAGTGAGTAACTCAACACAAATCAACTGTGATCATGACTAATAATGGTTCTGTTGGTAGTAAGTAAACAATTCATTCATAAACAGCCAGTAACTGCCAAATAAATTGAATCAATTCTATATTAGCAAGCCAGAATACTAGGTGGTTCTTTTAAAATTAGCTAGCTATACCTAAGTGGCTAGCTATCATGACTGCTATTCACAGTTTCATCATTACTGCTCATCTTTACAGTTTGAGGAAAAAGCTAACATCAAGGCACAAAGCATAATCCAATGTCTATGAAATGGATTTGTGTTGCTTCATAAGCACAAATTTACCAAAACTCTTAAATTTACTTGGTTTGTAGTTATTAGGTTGAACCTAACCTGAACAACCCATGTCTCAATTGGATCTAACTTTGATGAGTTGGAGCGGTAACACAGACTGAACATAGCCCAAAATAATGTATCTTCAATATTACAGGGTCATTACTTGAAACTTGGAATAAAAACTTGCTTTCAAGAAATGCATAACGCTGCAGTTAAATTGCTGATATGTGGGACCTATGCAGAAAGCACTAGTTGGTTGAACAATCAAGAGCAGTGATTAACCTTTCAAGCAGATTATAGCTGCAGTTTATACTCATGACTCACACTGCTCAGTCAGCACCAACAAACTCACCTTGAACCTTTTGATATACTCCTCATTCTTGCGTTTCATTTCCTCCATTTTTACATTGGCTCGCCTATCACGCTCCTCTTTGGTCTAAAAAATAAATAGAAATATAGGTTATTACAAGTAGGAAACAACATAAGTCTATAGCATGCACATTGTCAAGATTTAAAAAAGAAAATAACACATTATTCCAAAATAAATGGTAGCTACCTATGAAGTTATTCTATTATTTCTTAGATTACCAAGATCATTGTGGCTAGGGCCTTACCAATGAAGCAAAACATTTCTTTAAACATTTTTTAAATTAAAAATTTGAGATTTATTTGTAAAACTTATAGTCTTTACAGCATTAGGTGTATGACAAACTAATGCATGGTTCTGCTAGGCATTACAATTTCTGATTACTGGGTAGGTATTCAAATTGCTAGCATCAACCAGAGTGGAGTGCTCCTCATGACCCACAACCTAGGGTGACTCTTGGCACTGTCTATTAGTGCACCAAAATTTAGGAAATATCAAATATTGGCTGTGGCACTTGAAAGAACAAGTCTTTTTTAGAAGCTGTATCATCAACTTACAGAATAGCTATGTACTGTAGTACCTAGTTTGTTAATAAAGGATTTTTGAAAAACACATTTTTTTGAAAAAATATACAACTGCAAGGAATCACCCCAGGTAAAAAATATAGTTAGGGACTATAGTAGCACAGGGGGACTACTCAATTTGGTTATTATTTTCTGCTTGGTTTTGTCAGCCAGCAGCTATTAACCAATCTGACATGACACCATTTTTATTTTATTTTAGTTATTTAAAGTAAATTGCTCTACCAGGGGTAAATAACTTGCTGGTATTCATTTCAATTACCTTATGCTTGCTTTTACAAATGCCAATTGTAGTTTAAATTGTTTTTCTGCTCTCTTTGTTATTTTGCTTATATCAGCATAGTTAATGCAAGCAATAAATAAAACAGAGTGCTTAAGCACATTCTGTCAAGCAGCCCTGCCAGTGCATACCCACCCTTACTGCCACTATCAATCTGATTGTGGGACATCCAGCTAGATGTCCTTTGCTGGGGCCTGTTATGCTCATAGAATTGGATGAGTATAGAACTGATGTAACCATTGGTCATACATGCAGAGCTCTTTGAGATTATTCATTGCTCTTGTGACCCTTGGCACTGTAAATGCTTAGAAACCAGTAGGCTGATAGGGGTAAACTGGGCTTTATTGAAATACAAAGGCAGTCTTGATAATGCCTGGTGGCATTGGCATTACTGCCAAGTTCAATTATCATCTGAGACTGAGAAGTTTTATGTCTTAGTTAGATAGATGGGCCTTCAGGAGTTGCATTATGTCTACTTTAGTGCACAATACTTCAATCACTTGCCTTCTTGCATGAGAGCAATTTACTATAACTACACATAAAACACTTCAATCCATCATATGAATGCCATCGTAATTAAAATAGTTATGAAAACTGCAAACCCAAGTTGGAATACAATGTACATATCCATGGCCAGCATGGAGTGACAGCCTCTAATTGAGACATTTTTCCTTAAACTTGACACCTGGTAAGCAGTTCTGTCAATAAGTTTATGTTAATAATTCCACCAAAGTTATGTAGGACTTTCCCACATAAATTCCTCTACAATACCACATACTCTTAGAGGACTGTATTGCCAATTAAATTATTCTGAGCAAGAATAACTGATTTAGACAAATCAACACATAGTGAATTTCAGTATACACACTTGCATAATTTTTGGATACACTCAACACGTTCATCAGTTTAATTTTCTACTTTTAATTTGGTGTAGATTCACTGGCAAATACTTTTTAGCGTCGACCGGGGTGACTCCCCGCATTTTGCGCATACTTTGAAATAACTCAGAAAATATGCGGCCGAGAAACTTCGTATTTACGGTGTGTATAGCTACTATTATGACCATGGAGCACCGTAAGTTTCAACATTCTATCATCAACCAAAAAAAAGTTATTCACAAAAAACCATGCGGCGAGCTACAACCCCAAATCGGGGGTGACTCCCCGCACCCCCCATATATCAATAATTGAAACGCAAATTGAAAGTTTGAGAGTACCAATAGATAGAGCGTACCTATGTTAGTATATATCAATTGCTTATAATAAAATTTTACGGTAAATATTACGTCTGTGATAGGTGTTTCTGATGCTCGTCTTTTGCTGCCGTCATACCAGACTGTCAAAGGATTTTTTTCCCAATTTCGCCGCGGGAAACGAAGTTTTTCTTCAATAATTGCAATCTAACTTTACTGGAAGTCATTTCTCCACATCCTAAACTAGTTATGACCCTAAAGTATCAGTAAATGAGCAAATATTACGAAAAAACGATATTTTTAATAATACGAAACAACATTTAAAAAACATGTTTTGTCAATTCTATAGCAAACTTATTGCATTAACATGAATATAAGTCATGCTAGATGAGTGATTGTTGTCTCGATATGAAAATGTGATAAAAAAAAATGTTCCTGAACATTAAACATGAGTTAACACTTAGGCCTAGACATGTCACCATGTGTTAAAAAAAAATCGGGTCCTTATAAAATTAGTTACGCATATTGAAATTAGCTGTGGTGTCATTATTGTCGGTCCTTTACTTCCAAATGTCATCATATGTGTGTAGAATTGCATTTGATCACTTTTCACTGAAGAAAAACGAAAATATTTAATAACAAAATAGGTGCGGGGAGTCACCCCCGATTTTTTTTCACCTGGGGTGACTCCCCGCAGTTGTATATTTGTATATATCTACAAAAGTTTATATTTTTCCCAAAATCCTTCTTACGCAACGAACTACACCATATTCCAAGTATCACCACCAAATTTGGCCCTAATCCAATGAAAACTCTAGCTACAGCATCAAAGTTTGCGGAACCTCAATTTTTCCAAACCAAAATTTTTTGGGACCTGAAAAACACACCTTCACTTTGGCGATTTTTCATAAATTCTGTGCGCTTGTCAAATTTCTATAAGTAGCTGATACTTACTAACAAAGATCTGCTCTTTCAATTCCCGTAGTCAAATATTGTGATTTCCGACATTTTGGTGCCCAGAAGGGGGGTGCGGGGAGTCACCCCGGGTTTTTGACTGCGGGGAGTCACCCCGGTCGACGCTATATGTATTCTTTCTCAATAGTGTTTCACTCGAAAACCACCACACCATGCATCTCTCAAATGCGCTGTTGTATCCTGCAAGTCACTTCAAAGTTCAATATATACTTAATAAAATTGGTCCACAATGTGAAGCATGATTTTCAGTTATCTTTTTAATTTGATCTACATTGATGTCATCAATATTTTTTTTGTTTTGCCAGACATTCTGATACCAATGGTGTAACAGGATCCATTTCATGTGCCTGTAGACTATTTAGTTTGTGAGTCATGATGTGCTTGTAATTTACCCGTATATTATAGGTACATTAGCTATAATATAAAATAAAATGTGATTATTAATTCAAAGTCCAGCAAGATTCACTGAGGAATACAGTCTATTTAGTCTGCATATCAAAATCAAAGGGCATAACAGACTCATGAATCAATAATTATCTGTGGATAGTCAATCAATGAATATCTTTACTGAAATTGTGTTAGCTTTGTGGGCATACGATTTACTAAAATGGACATGGATAATTCAATCATTGGATCAAAATTATGGAACAGCATGGGTATCGGCAAGTATTGGGTATTTTTAGTATCGGTGGTACCAGTTTCAACAAATTCTTTGGTATCAGTATCAGCCAAATTTTTGGTATCTTCCCATCACTAGATGTGATTAACATAGATTAGAAATAACACAGGGCCCAGTACTGAACCCTGAGGAACGCCACTAACTACTTCCCTTGGCTCACTACAACACCCATCAACAGCAACCCTCATAAAACGACTAACCTGAACAAACAAATCCAGCCAAGCAGGACTGGCCCAACTTCCACAGCTTTTGAATCAACACATCATGAGATATAACATTGAATGCCTTTGAAAAATCCAACAACACAACATACACAAAGCCATCATCCACCCAATCTGAAACCTCTACTGATCCCCAGCAGACCAAAATTGCTGGAATCCAAAATAGTGAGGTGAGATAATATACAATAATCCTTTCCAAACTCTTGCAGCACACTGAGGTCAGACTGATGTGGCAATAATTCAGAGGATCATACCCTGACTTGTCCACAAGTCTGGATGAACTCCACAAAGTAATGACCTCTGAAATAGAATTAACAAAGGCCTGGACAGTGCACCAGCACAACTTCTGAGAAGCTTAGAATGTAAGTCATTGGGACCACTACCAACAAAGCATCTAGAGCAAACAACATGCCAAGCACCTGAGCATTAACAACATCTCAACAAGGCATCCCTCAAAGAAAGATCTGACTGGGAGCTGGATTAGGAGACTCATCAACAACAAAAACAGACGCAAATGCTCCAGCAAAAGTTTCACTTGTGACCAGGGGGCAGTGAACATATTCACCACTATCAGCATGAAGAGGACCAATAGATAAACAAGCCTTCTACTTACTGCAGATGTACAAATGAAAAGGCTTTGGACACATGCAAAATTGATCCACAATATGTTCCTCATGCTTAGCACAACATTGGATCCGCTATTCAGCTATTTAAAAAAAAAAGCTCTTCTAGCATTTTGGAAATTGAAAGAAACGTTTGTATACGCCCTGTGCTAAGCAGCTACTGTCCTATACGCCCTGTGCTGAAAAGCTACTGGAAGGCTAGATCAACTGTTCCCATGCCGTATACTAACCAGCTTTAGTTGTTTTTATATAGGCTTCAGTTTTTCTGAAAGTTTTACTGACAAGAGGAAGAAACCTTTTGCTGACAAGAGGAAGAAACGTTTTTCTGACAAGAAGAAATGTTTTTCTGACAAGAGGAGGTGAAGAACTCCTTTGATTGTGCTAAACCTATTTTATTGCGCTGAAACTTTTTAATGTGGAGTTTTATGGAAAATAAATTGAATTTGAAAATCAGTTACACATAACAAGATCCTTGCTTTACAGAATGCAATGTTTGGAGCGGGATGTGCAGTGGTTGGATGGAGGAGTGTTTTTGCAAAGGGAGACTTGTTGAGGCGTTGTGATACAAAAGATGGGAAGATGTACAATGTCAAGGTGGTTGACCTCTGTGCAGGAAGACTTGAGGTGGGATGGGGAAAAAGTTGCGAGGAGTGGGTGGAGCTCAATTCTGGTTGCCTTGAGGAGACCGATGCCAGGAGTGTGGGTTCCAGTGGCGGTTTGGTGGTGACAGAACCATGTGGGGATGGTGATGCTTCCAGCACAAGCTCAGTGGAGTCGGTGATTCAGGCACTGGAGGAGCTTGACAGGGAGAAATTTCGGCCTTGGAGGTGCAGAGAAGAGCAAGTCTGGGGAGGGGCACTTCTCAACAAGGTGCAGCTTCTTTGCTGCAGTCTACCCCTGGGGACGCTGGTGCTTCTGAGCAACGCTGCTTGCCGTCATCCCCGCCTGTGCCTGCTGTGGATCTGCTGTCCCCGCCTTTGCGGTCGGCTGCGGTTCCTGGTGGCTCTGCTGACGTGAGTGTGCGGGGTTATGGGGGGCGGAGTGCTGGGCGTGCTGGTGGTCTTGTGGGCAGCTGGGCTGCTGTAGCAGGTGCTGGTTTGGCATGTGGCTTTTGCCATACCAGGCTGAGTGGTCAGCCTGTCTTTTGTGGTGTTTGTTGGAGGGGTTGCCACTCAGAGACCATGTGTTTGGGTACTAAGGGGAGATTGATTGATGCTGTTCTATCAGATTCGTCAGGTGCTGTAAGGTATATCTGTTGTCATTGTCGAGGCTGCAAAGATAATTCGGAGACAGTCAATCATCTTCAGGAGTCATCTTCTCAATTGCTGGTGGCAGTTGAAGCATTGGTGGGGCAGGTTAGAGGTGTAATGGCGGGTGTGAGGAGTGGGGGCAGTTATGAGTCTGCTCAGGAAAGTAATCAGACTGGTCGTCTGGGAGGCCGTGCAACTGATGGTTCCTCTAGAGTTGGGCTGTTTAGAACAGATGTCTTTGAGGAAGTGAGGGAGCTGAATGAGAGGGAGAAAAGGGAGTGCTCAGTTACGCCAAGAGGTTTTGCAGTGAGACCGTTGAGCTGGTGGAAGCAAAGTTTCATGATGTGTGCCATGTCCTGGGTGTTGATGTTGTTCTGACTGACTTGGTCAAGATCAGAGCAAAGGTGACCGATGATGATTCCAGGCACAACCTGCTCTCACAGGCCCCTAGGCTGAAGAGCTTGGATGGTTTTAGGAGTCTTTACATTAAAAATGACCTAACCTACAGGCAAAGAGAAGAGTTGCTGACTTGAAGGCATGCTCTTAAGGCATCAGAGGGTAACTGAGAGGAGAGAAGTGAATTCTTGGCGGCTGCTGCGGGACGGGGGCTGATCCCGGTGCTGGTTGATGTTTTGGTTGTGATGGCGTACCGCCCACCCTCCTACTCAGCTGAGGAGAATACTGAACTGATTGAATTCTTGATAGAGTTTTGTGTTGGCAGAGAGGTTGTTGTTCTTGGGGATTCTAACTTGCCTTCATTAAATTGGTCTGCAGACGTTTTTAATAATTATATCCCTCCCATTGATTCTCAGTTTTTTTATTGTTTCTTGGACTCAATCAGTGGGTGAGGAAAGGTACTTTTGTTGATTTGGGTAGAATGCTTGATCTGGTGTTGACTAAGGAAGAGGATCGGGTGTCTTCTGTGACAGTTTTGCCTCCTCTTCTGGGGTGCCACCACACCCCTGTCTTGGTAGAGTATATCTTTCAGATGAATGATGTTGCAGGGCACTGGCGGAGGAATTGGGGGCAGTGTTGTATGAGTTTTGCTAGACTAAATTTGATGTGATGTTGTTGCTTTGTTTTTGTTGTCAATGGTTGTGTGCAGTTGTTGACTGTCTTCATTGTTTTGTTTTCTTTGGACCTATTGAGCGCATTCCGACCAGCGTCCTGCTGCAGTGCTTGTACCGTGCTGTTCATTTTGATTGCTGGCGTGCTGAGGTGTACTGCCTCCCATGCCTGCGTGCTCTGTTGGTGGGGCTGTTGGGGCTATGGGGGGCTGCAAAAGTGAGATACAAAGGTGAGGGGATCCTGATTTGAAATCAGTTATGTGGTCTCGTGGTGATTACAGGAGCATGAAAGAGGTTTTAGAGGGTGTTGACTGGCATTATGAGTTTCTGTATGGCACTGGGGAGGAGAATTAGAGTTTGTTTCAGTCAATTGTCCATCCACTTGTAGACAAGTTTTTTTCCCACTTGAGACTCTGCTTCACGACCAAGCTGGTTGCAGGGCCCTCCTAGGGAGCTGATGACCAGTAGATCTAGGGCTTGGGCGCAGGATAAGCTTTTGGGGGGGAAGCTTGGTAGGCAGCATGGGGAGGTGTTGGCATCCTTGCAGAGATTTAGTGGGCTTAATTTTGAGTACAGAATTTTTTCAAGCTACAGCCAGTGTCTGTATGAGCAGAAATTAGCAGACAACTTCTGTTACTCCCAAGATGTTTCACTCCTATATCAGAGGAAGAAAGAAGGGGTGTCCTTCTGTTGGTCCTCTGAAGCTTCCATCTGGTGAGGTTGTTGCTGGTCAGAGAGACATGAGTCAGCTGTTTGTAGACTCTTTTTTGTCTGTTTTTGTGGATACTGATCCTGCTGTCCCTTCCCACATCAGTTTTTTCTTGGAAAATTTAGTGAGATTTGTGTGACTGGACTGTTAGTTCCCCAGGTTCTGGGTGGTTTACTCATCTTCTGGCCCTGGACCAGATGGCATTCACCCTGGCGTTTTGAAGTCATATTCATGGCAGCTGTCATTGCCCTTGTCTCTGATTTTTACAAAATCATTGGGCCTGGGAGTTTTACCAGAGGACTGGAAGGAATCTTGTGTTGTTCCTATATTCAAGTCTAGTTCAAGATGTAACCCTCTCAATTACTGACCTGTGAGTCTAACTTCTGTTTGCTGAAAGGTGCTGGAGTGGGTTATTGTGTGCCAGTTGATGTCTTTTCTGGAAGATTCTGCCATTTTGTCTGAGGGTCAATTTGCTTTCAGGGTGGGAAGGAGCACTGAAGACCAACTTTTTCTTGCTTATGGTGAGGTTGCTGATTGGGTAGATGAAGGAATGGTTGTTGATGTGTTTTTTCTGGATTTCTCTAAAGCGTTTGATGTTGTCAGTCACTCGGTTTTATTGAACAAACTAAGATGAGTGGGTATTCTGGGTGGACTGTTGGACTGGATTCTGATAGGGAGGCGAATGTGTGTTTCTGTGGGGGGAGTTGTCAGTGACTTCCAGGAGGTGACATGTGGTGTGCCCCAGGGTTCTGTGTTGGGTCCGCTCTTGTTTCTGCTATATGTCTATCATGTTGCAGCAAGTGTGGCTTGTGAGTGGAAGGCCTTTGCTGACAACTTCAAACTTTATTTGAGTTTCTCCCCCGTCCTATGTACAAGCAGTTCGCCTAAGCGTGTCTTCCTTGCAGAGGGATCTGAATTTGGTGCAGTCTGTGTCGTTGTCATGGAATCTCTTGTTGAACATTGACAAGTGTGTCTTTATGCATTTCTACAGGGGCTGTCTTGAATTGGAGCAGATTGATGATAGAATTGCTTATAATTTGAATGATGTGGTACATGAGCTTGTTTATTCCTTCATGGACTTTGGAGTGCTTGTTGACTGAAGGCTGCGGTTCCATCTCCATGTGAGGAGTGTTGTAAGAAAGGCTTCAGCTCTGGCGACCAGTCTGCCCTGCTCTACTATCAATAGAAGTTCTGTTTTCATGGTCTCTTTGTTTATTACTCATATAAGACCCATCTTGGACTACTGCTCATGAGTGTGGAATGTGGGATATTTGGGGGATCTGAGATTGTTGGAGTCTGTGCAGAGGAGGTGGACCAGAGAGATTGATGGGCTGGGTGGAGTGGACTATGGTGAGCAGCTCAAAGCAATGCAGTTGTTTTCAGTGAGGGGGAGGTTGTTGCGTTCAGATCTTGTGAAGTGTTGGAAAATTTTTCTTTGTTCTGTTGATTCAGGTTTGTCTGCTCTGTTTGAGAGAGCTCCGGATGTTGGCACACGGGGACATTCTTTCAAGCTAATGGTTCCTTGCTGTCAGATGGACTATAAAAGCAAATACTTTGATTCCCGCTGTGTGCAGATTTGGAACCGGCTGCCCGCTGATGTGGTGCAGTGTGATTCACTTTGCTGCTTCATGAGAGCCCTGGCGGAGGAATTATGGGGCAGTGTTGTATGAGTTTTGCTAGACCCAATTTGATGTGATCTTGTAAATTTGTTTTTGTTGCTGACAGTTGTGTGCAGTTGTTGACTGCCTTTTTTGGACCTATTGAGAGCATTCGACCAGTGTCCAGCTGCGGTGCTTGTGCCGTGCTGTCCTGTTTGATTGCTGGCGGGCTGAGGTGTACTGCCTCCCATGCCTGCATGCCCTGCGGGGCTGTTGGGGCAGTGGGGGGCTGCAAAGGTGAGATATAATTTTGTTCGAAACAATGAATCCATCACACAAAAAATTGGAAAAAAAAGCTGCTTGAAAGTGATTAGATAAGACAGCACCATTCTTCAACTTCACTGAGGAGCAAAGTTGTTGCAAGGCTTCAGACAAAACCATGCGCACCTTATAAGCAGCCTTAGGGATTCAATCACCTTGTAGTAAAAATATTTCCCTCAGCTAACAGGATAAATAACCACCCCTACCCCTACACATAAACAAAAAGTCTCCAAATTCACTGAAAATTGCATTACATACCAATTCCATGATGAAAAATTTGTAGTTCCAAAACAAATCTTTTATATATCTCCCAAATGTTGATAAACAGTAATCTGACTTCTGCCTAACAACCTGGGCAGATGTGTCTATGGCAATATTCTGAAAAGGAAACAAAATTAAGGCATAGTAGCTAGATATGACCATTGTAGCCAAATGACAATGCACAAAATTAGGCCTGATATTCTGAAAGAACTGATAACTGCTTACAGTCCATCAAATTCTGTGCACCAGGAACCACCAAAATGTGTAATTTTTGACAAATGGGCTGCAAAATAGCTCAGGTCAAAGCAGTGCTTCTGCCAAAATGGTTGTATAAATTTGCTAACAAAAAAAATCTCAATTAAGGGAAAAAATATATAACAAAGTCACCACTTCTTTGTCCATTGTTGCAGCAGTTCATTTGACAGAACTGGGTGTCAGGTGTTTTTTTTTGTGGTGTACCTAGTGCTCTCCATCTACTCAACACCAAATATATACATGTTAATTACATCTATCTTCCGCAAATCAATACCAAAGACTTGCTAAATACATTACTACAACAGAATTGGATGTTTTGGAGTATTTTAATTCTTGTGGACTTACTCATTGGGTTGACCTATTGACGAGATCAGTTGTGTATTTATGCCCTGGTTCCAGTTAACCAGTACTTCCTGCATGGTAGAGCATCAAAGTTTGTCACTGCTCTTAGAGATTTGGGTGTCAGTGTGGATACAAATCTCAGATTCCATCATTTTAGATAAATACATTATTGCTGGTGGTCATGCTGGGGGACGCTGAGTTTGTGCTGATGACTGCAGTAATGGTGCTGGTGGACACGGGGACTGTTCTGGTGTCCGCGATGCGGGTCTGGTGTCTGCTGAAATGGTTCTGGTGGACGTGGTGGCCGCGGTGACGGCTCTGGTGGCCCCGGTGGCGGCTCTGGTGGCCACGGTGACGGCTCTGGTGGCAACGGTGACGGCTCTGGTGGCTAGGGTGGCGGCTCTGGTGGCTGCGGTGGCGGCTCTGGTGGCCGCGGTGGCGGCTCTGGTGGCCGCGGTGGCGGCTCTGGTGGCCGCGGTGGCGGCTC
>SDVV010001412.1:0-25827 GCA_016164225.1 Gammarus roeselii
AAACAAATTCCAGAACAGCACACTGTACAACAAAGAAGCAACACATCAGGACAGGCACAAACACACACCCACACACAAACACGCACCACAACCCACCACTCCAGCGCCACAGCAAAAAGCAGGTGGAAAAATGATCGGGGGTGATTCCCCGCACCTATTTTGTTATTTAATATCTTTGTTTTTTTTTCAATGAAAAATAATTAAAAGCAATTCTACTCACATATAATGACATCTAGAAGAAAATCACCCACAATAATGACACCACAGCTAATTTCTAAAGGTGTAACTAATTTTAAAATGACCCAATGTTTATAACACATGGTTGACAAGTCTAGGCCTAGGTGTTAACTTATGTCTGACACCTTGGAACGATATTTTTTTATCATATTTACATATCAAGATAGCAATACCTTACCTAACATGACTTGTTTTCATGTTAATGCAATAAGTTTGCTATAGAATCAAAGTAATAAATATTTTACTTGTTCTATCATATTATTTAAAAGATTGTTCTTCCATAATATTTGCTAATTTACCAATACTTTAGGGTCATAATTTGTTCAGGATGTCGAGAAATGACTTCCAGTTAAGTTAGATTGTAATTATTGAAGAAAAACTTTCTTTCCCGCATTGAAATCTGAAAAAATAATTCCTCAGACAGTCTAGTATGACGGCAGCAAAAGACAAGCATAAAAAAGACCTATCCGACAATATTTTACCATAAATTTTATCTTGAGCAACTGATATATACTAATCTAGGCATGCTTTATCTATTGGTACTCTCAAACTTTTAATTTGCATTTCAATTATTGATATAGGGGGGGGGGTGTCTGTACTCAGCCCTTTCGGTGCGGGAAATCACCCCCGATTAGGGGCCATAGCTTGCCGCATGGTTTTTCAAGAATAACTTCTATTTTGGTTAGCAATAGAGGGTTGAAACTTATGGTGCTCCATGGTCATAATAGTAGCTATACACACTGCAAATATGAAGTTTCTTGGCTGTGTACATCGAATCATTTCAAAGCATGCGCAAAATGTGGGGAGTCACCCAGTTCAAGGCTACATGAGCTATTGATATCTCAACTCATAACAGACCCTTCAAACATAGCTACTTCATGCAAAATTTCAGGCATTTGTAGGCATAGCTGTATAAACAAAAAAATTGTTGAAGTTATTATTATTTTTTGAACTAAAATTCTATGGGACCCAATTTCATACCTCTGTGTTTGATTTTTTCTCATAAAAAAGTTCTTAGATTCTAAACTGATCTAAATTAAAGTTGTATCACAGGAATAGGGAAATGCAATGGGTTCATTCCAGGACAAATCATGCCAAAAAAAGTGCACCACTGAATTTCAGATTATGCTTAAACTTTGGGAATATAGTCTCTTTGACCAAAAAAAAAAAGATGACAATTTCTAGTTTATTCCTAAAAAATTGGGGGTTCATTTTTTTCTTCAATTTTTTTGAATCATCCTACCTTTTTTTCTAATAGAACTAGAAATTTGTAACAAGCTGCATTTAATAGAGATAAGCAAGACACACTAGAGTTACTGAGATGTCTTTTTAGCTAGAACTGATATTTTTTTGGTTCACTATTCTTTTAAAGTTTGGCCCCCCAGGGCCAATTTGTAAAAAAAAATTACTTGTGCCATAAATGTTCATATGACATTTGTGCAATTACTGGAGTAATGAAAATACTGTTAATTTGGGTCTATATACTATATTTATGATTTTGAATATCATTTACATAGATTAATTTCTATCATACTAAAGTCATTTTGTTAACTTAGACCTAAATAAACAATTTGCATTATTTATATCCCTAGGATTGAATAGATAATGTATCTTAATATGTAGAACAAAGCTTAGGCTAGCAAATAATGCATAATATATCATCTTTTACAATCCAACATTCATCTTGACAGTCAGGAAAGGTGTAGATGTGGAACTGTTTTAGTAGGAATGTAGAAAGTTTATTTTGTAATCGCCATGGTCCTCCAATATTTTTTCAATAATACAGATACAGACACTAGGCCTCATCCCCCAGAAAGGGGGTGGCCGACGGCAAGGCGCACTTCACACCCTCACACTCACACAACTTAGCCCTTTTGTGCTAAAGGGTCCGGCCGGTAGCCCCTCAACTTACACTCTGGGTCCCGAGTGCAGTCCGAGGAACCGTCGTCAGCAGCAGGGCCCCACAGTTTTTGCTGGTTTACCCCCGCCGCGTCATAATGGCCGGGCCCTCCCACCCACGACCATCCCGACAGCGGGATGCTCAGAGCGGGAAAGCACATCAGAGCAGTGTCAAAATCAACCATTCACAACCATTCTCCACTCACGCCTGTTCATTGCACGCTCTCTCGCCACCTCCACATTCATGTCTCTCCTTCCCAATGCCTGCTTCAGACCATCCATCCACACAAACTTTGGTCTACCTCTAGGCGCGCGACCACTCTCCGCATTCATCACCCTTTTCACCAATCTCTCTTCATCCATTCAATAATGCCAAGTCATATTTTTCTGTCATAAATGCAAGCTATGTATTTGCCTTGTGTGTATTCTACTTCATTGGGACTCTTTGCTATGTCAATAGCATCTACTTCAATTTTGCTCATTTGAAAGACTAAGAGTGAATGATGTCTGGTTTGCAGTTATTTTGTTTGCCCATCAGAATAATTCTGTGAAAGCCAGTAGGGCTTTTAATTGGAAGAGCATTTTCAAATCTGGTTGCCAGGGTTTTCTTATAATTCACAATTAAAGTCTTGGACTCGAAAATGCAATCTATCTCATCAAAGTTTAATTTACAAAAGTTTAAAAATGATCCGGGGTGAGGATGTGTCCCGTAACTCTTTGTTGTAAGCTTTTTATGGCAACAGCTCTATTTATTGTGCCTTCTATCCTATCACATGCACTTTTCCCATGACTTGTTTTAAAAAAAATTGAATCGCACTTAAATTTATAGTCTTGCTTAGGATGACACATGTTCATGAATTTTAATATATTTTTGTATAGTGCTTCACAGCCATTTGTGAAATAATGAACTGTTTTGATTTTTGGTTAATATTCTTTGATTCTTTTTAATAATGCTTGTTGAAAAGTGAAAACTGTTGTAGTGAAATGCTCAAGAGAATCACTGATTATACAGAAACTTTTGGAATCTAGCTCACTTGCACCATTCAAATAATAGAGAACAAATAGATGTAAGGTAACCTGGTCATTGGTCCAATGAAAATTTTGGGCGGAGTCTTGAACAACAAAAGCATAATTTTCAGCAAAGTTGCCATTGTAATAACTTCATCCTAGGGAATATTTTATTTCAAGCATCTAGGTACATACTCTGACAGTTGACAATGAAACAATGCCTTGTTAGATTAACCACTTTGTTTGTTAATCACTCAATAAATTCATGTACAGTTTTCACAAAGGCTTCTATAATTGGCCTATCTGACAGCACTGCACACTTTCACTTTCAGTTAAATCATCAATTGAGAGTAGAGAACTTTCTACACCATTTGAACCAGGACATTTTTTGCATTGTTGCATCATGCAGGTCCAGTTACTTGAATCACAAACTGCCTTGTCTAAATTAGTCAAATCTTTCACTCCAATTGCAGCAATCATTAGTTTAGGATTCTGGTGATGCGTGCATACACAGACACTAAGGGTTCCTTTTTTGCCTGCAAGTAGACAACATTTTGGCTTCACACTTGCAAAGGCTGAAAGTACTTTTGATGACTGTGCAGATAACTTATATTTGGCAAACAGTTCTCTAAGGTTTGCAATTAAAAGCCATTTTTGAATTTGTTTCTTTTTTCTGTCTTAGTCTTTGATGCTCACACTATCTGTCTTACCTGGACACATCCCACTGTTTTCATCATTCTCATAGAATGACTGGACCTCACTTAACATCTCAGAGCTGGGCTTTCTTCCTTTTGAATAGGTTTGTAGTTCAGGTAGGATGCCTAACATGCTTTTCCATAGTCTTTCTTTGATGCTACAAATGAATGTTGGGTTTCTTCAATAGTGAATGGCGTTAATGTGAGAATCTTATGGCGCTGTTTGTAAGATGTAGAGGAATTGAATTCTTCTTTTAGGCTGCGTATCAAATTGTCATGACTGGGAAAAATTGCAGTATCACATATTTGATTATTATAGATCACTTCCATATTGTAAATGACAACATATGTTTGTACCTATTGAACAATTTATTTTTGTTTGTTTTGTTGCATTTCCTGAGAATGTATCCACATAAGCTTAGGTACATACTTACCTCTAGTTTCATATCTGATGTGCTGATCTGTGATGGTCCTACATCCTCAACGGATACTGAAAATGCAGTCTCCAATTTACATTTCAATGATGTTGTTCTCTTTGCTGTATTTGTGATAATACCTGGTTGTTGTTCTTTGTGGATACGATCTGGAAATATGGTAATATTACTTTATTATAAAGTTTCAAATAAGATGAATCAGTAGATATTGCTTGATGTAAGAATAAAGGTAGGTAGCTACCTGTGGTTTTTTACTTTGACCATAATTTATGTATAATATTAGGATATAGATTGAAACATAATCACGTTTAAAATGGTACATAATTGTAATGCAACACGGCTAGTAAGGGTAATTGCATTTACATAACTTCACTGGGGTTACACCAATATAGTTGACTATCTTGTTGACTTCAGTTTTTCCAGTTTCATCTTGAAATAGATAAATTTTTTAATCTTGAGAACTTCCTTTTTTTTTCTGTGTCCTTCAGGGCTACTTGTTGAACTGCTAACACAATCGATGGTAAATTGTCCATGCTTGATTACTTTCATCAAACAAGTAGTGCAAACCAAAGAGTGTTCATTTAAACCAAACTGCTCATGACTGTTGTCAATAATGTCTTCGGGGAGGAGCTTTAAACTTTTATTATTTTTTAATGTGTGACAAATGGGTTACAGCCTGTTTTTGTTGTATTTTTGTGCCATTGCATGAGGTAATTTTATCAATTTATGGCCTGAAAGTATTCACATGAAAAACAATAGCTAACTTTGCAGTAACTTCACACAAAATCTGTCACAAGAAATCAACAATTATTTGGTTGCATAAAAATCATATAATAAATATACCTATTCACAAACCAAAATCTGATGGCTCTTACCTAACCATGTGTAATAAAAAGAAAATCAACAATAGTTTTACTAATCATTTATTTTTTATTATTATTGAATTAAAATATTCATTAATTTAAACTAAACTTTATAGGGCCTGCTCATTCTTCTATATATTACTATCTATTTAATTAGGTGATAGAATATACTAAATCTATGTATCACCTCATGTTGTAAAATCTGCAAATAATATTAGAATCACATCCTAAACTAAATCTCCCATTCCACTAAAGTCCTGCCAGTTCCTTCACAAGATTGTTCTAATTATCAATATTGTTCCAAGTGGAGCTGCTTTTATACTAGATCAGGCTTGCCTTTCATCCTGTTGTTGAAGCCCATACCCTTCAGCATAATCACACCCTGTGCTAGAGAGAATTGGTTTAAGCAATAATGAAAATTTAGTCATTCCAGTTATGTTATGGCTTATGAAATAGTCATAGAAACATTTTTTGGAACATTTTTGGCATGAATATTTTATTTTATAGATTTGCCCTGGAGGGTAATAGACCCCCAAACTTAAAAAAATAATGTGAATTACAAAATATCAGTTTTAGCTAAAGAGTCATCTCAGTGACTCTTGTTTGTCTTGCTTTTCTATTTAAAATGCATTTGCTTTAATTTTTTAGCTTAATTAGGAAAAAAGTTGAGATGATTTAGAAATGTGAAACTCTTTGAAACAACCAGTTTTTGGGGGCCTGTAATTTCTAAGAAAAATGAAAAATATATATTTTTCTGTTCCATTAGGTTAAAGAGAGTATATTAGCAAAGTTTGAGCAAAATCTAAAATTCAGTGGTGTGCATGCACACTGCATGATCTATCCTGGAATGAGCTAATGGTATTTTTTTTTTCAATTAGCTATATTAAATATTTATATATATTGAAACTTTTTATTTCTTGTCCCAATTTGCCCTTGAAAATTTTGTGTCCCAACTCACCCTCATCGATGCTACCTGTTGAATCAGAGAACAGAGAACAAGATATAGAAATTGATTTGAAAGGTGGTAGCTGAATGTTTCCCAGATCTGTTAGCCTTGTCTCTCTACCATTTTTCTATTTAGATATTTATTTCATCAGGAGTTCTCTGCTTTTAGGAAGATTTTCAAAACCAATTGACCATGGTTGATCTATTAGCTTAGAGGCCTGCGCAAATATCCTTCTCAACAATTTTGAGTTTGAGATGGGCTCAACAGCAAGGCAATAGTTATTGCCACATGGATCCTTTATATGACTCTACTGAATGAATTACAAGTAGATTCCTTTATTACTCCCTCCCCCTTACTCCTAAGCAATGCCTTTCCCTGAAGGCTGCTTGCAACTTGAGAAAGGCAGAGCTAGAACTGCTATCAACCTGAACATAGCATATTTATACACTTTCCTATAGCCTAATTTTTAGGTTTGTTACAATTTTTTCATACCTTAGGAATAGGGATCACTCATTTTGTGAAGGGTGTTCTGAACCCATATTCAAATATCCTCTGTCAACATAGTTAATAATATCATGGAAGTGCTTCCTCCAGACTGGTAGTGAGAGTAAGTGTTTACAAATGTGAGAAAACAACAAGAGGCCTTTCGGCCAAAACTATGTTGTCTTTTGGTAGCAAGAGGATTTGTCTTGAAGTAGACTAAAATAAATTGATCTTTGCCAAAAGGCAAGTGCAGGTGGAAATTGATCATGGTTGGATTGTCAAAAATCTTCATGGTGAGTCAAAATTTGATGTGATGGAAGTTTGGGGGCAGATTGAAAATATTTGAACAAGGGCATGTAAAATATCAGTGCAGGTTTAAAATTGGCCAAGGCAGGCTGTTGTACTATGGGGGCAGCTCGTGTAATGAATTTTTAAAATGGATGCACCATTCAGCTCCCTCATTAGGAACTGTCTTTCATATAATATATTTTGTTGGTTAGAATAGGGACAGTGAAACTGTGTTTATTGTGCTGCATATCACATCTAGCTATTATCAGCAAAGCATTTGGCTATGTTGCTCAATTTTTTTGGGATCTGTATTTGACATCTAGCTGGCATTCACATTGCTCTCTGCCTATTGTTTTTTTCTTGTTGTTTTATATTGTCACCTGTAAGCTAACTATGCTAGGTAGGTAATTGTAATGCAACTAAACAGTGTTGATTATATGTCCTAGAAAATGTCACACTAATTTCCTTCTTTTATTTCAGTCATTGCTGCGATGTCAGTCTCCAACATTGTCAAGAGCTCCTTGGGGCCAGTAGGCCTTGACAAAATGATTGTGGATGATGTTGGGGTAAGAAATTGTGAGGTTAAAGGTTACTTAATTGACTAGCTAATTACAATTTTATTCTCTTGATCTTCTTGGCTACACCAGCTACTATACATGTAGAACTTGAGGGTTTCCAACTAGAGACATAGTTATATCTTCTTTTATTGTAGCCCTGATTTGTGTTTTTCAATAAATAATTAGAAACTAGCTATTTTTCAGTTTGCTAGTAAATAGCTATTTTATTGAATTTCTTCAGCAGATGGAGATGAGTGATAGGTTTCATACTTTTACTTAAGCTATCATAAACACAAGGAGTAAAGTTACTAGCACAGTGATCCTGATTCCTTTCCTGTAGCTCAAGTGAGTCTTTGAAACAATTATCTCAACTTGTGATGGTTAGTTGGCCAACTTTAAGCTTCAGATGCTTTAAATTTCATCATTGCTGCTGTGACTGCATTCAACATAATATTATGTACTGTAGTATTTTATGTTGTCGAAATTGATTGGTGCCATATATAATGTAAAGTTCGAGTTGGATCTATTGTAGCTAACAATTGTTTTTGTTCAGGACGTGACAGTCACCAATGATGGGGCCACCATCCTGAAGCTGCTGGAGGTAGAGCATCCTGCAGCTAGAGTGTTGGTGGAGTTGGCGCAACTGCAAGATGAAGAGGTTTGTACACACGCATTGAATATATCATGCAGTAACCACCTGAGGTCATAAGGTCTGCTCCCTATTTTGTGAAAAGGGAGCAAATATGAAAGAGTATACTTGCTTCATATCAATAACAGATTTAAGTTATCTGTACCGCCCTACGGGGGAGTCTGCATTAACTTTGCGTTGGGACTCTGGTGTAACATTGAAGCAAATAATAAATAAATAAATTTAAGTTATCTAGGTGGCTACCAGTATTATTTAGCCATGACATCCTATATAATCACTATTGTTCATGATTTTTTTTATTGATTGGTTCATTTAATAAGATTACTACTAGCTAAGTCAAGCTTGCTTGCTATGATACTTGTTTATTATGTTACATTTTGAAAGGTACTTATAGTCATGTTTGTCTTATTTGTTTTCCCATTCTAATAAGCCTTGTAGCAGGGGTGCTAGAATCTTGCTACCGTATCCACCGGGTGTTGTAGAAGGCGACTAAAAGGACGCCCCATAGCCGGGAGTAAAATTGTGCTACCACAACCCTTGCATGTTGTTAAAGGCAACTAAAAGTTGCAGGGCAATGGGACTAGGAATGCCTTTCTCTGTTAAACCCTTCCTCAAAGACGACAAGACGAGTGGGGGGAGGCTTAGGCCTCTCCAAACCCTATTGTTAGGGTTGCTGAATGTGAGTGGCAGCAGTATGAATGATGTAAAGAGGAGGGAGATTGGTGAGATGTTTGTGAGGAGGAAGTTTGATGTGTTGGTGCTGAGTGAGACTAAATTGAAAGGTAAAGGAGAAAGTGAGTTTGGTGTGGTAAGTGGAAGAAAGTCTGATGTGGAGGAAGGTTGGGCACAAGATAAGGTGTGGGTTTTATATTGAGTGATCAGTTGGCTAGTAGTGTTACAGAGTGGAAGGAGGTGTCCTCAAGATTGATGTGGGTGAAAGTTAAGTTAGGCGTAGAAAGATGGGTATTTGTGAGTGCATATGGTCCAGGTAGCGAGAAGAGTGAGAAGTAGAGGGAGCAATTCTGGACTGACCTGAGTGAGTACTGAGAGTTTTGAAGGTGAATTCAATGTAGTTGTACTGGGTGACCTTAATGCAAGAGTTGGAGATGCAGTGGTGGAAAAAGTGATGGGATGGTATGGCGTTCCCGGTAAAAATAAACAGTGGAGAAAACCTGATAGGTCTGTGTATGGAGCAGGAGTTGGTGGTCGGGAACAGTTTGTTCAACAAGCGAGATATCCACAAGTACCCATGAGAAAGGATGGCCCGTGGTGCAGTGGTAGAGAGAGCGCTGATGGATTTTGTGCTGATATTGAGGAGAGTGGTGGGGAGGCTGCTGGATGTGCGACTGTCGAGATGGGAGGGTGAGGAGTGTCTGACCAACTGCTGGTGGAAGGTAGATTAAGAGTGGAGCAGAGGTGGAAGGGCAACAAAAAATGGGAGGAGGAAGAAAGGTAGTGAAAGTGAGTGAACTGAATGTGGGAAGCTGAGCTGAGGAGTTCCAACAGGCGTTGAGAGAAGATTATGACAACCTGATAGGACAAGATCCGAGAGATGTGGAGGAAGAGATGTGCAAAGAATGTGTGTGGTGTGCGCTCTGTGGGCGGATGCAGAAGGAAAGGTTGCAAGTGGTGGAACGAGGAGGTTAAATTGGCGGTGGCACGGAAAAGGAAAGCGTTTGAGGAGCGGTTGCAGGTGAAGTCTGTGGTAGCATATGAAGGCTATAAAGACAGGAGAAATGAGGTGAAGCAGTTGGTGAGAAGAGCCAATAGGGACGCTGATGCCAGGTGGGGCAGACGATTGTGCCAGAATTTTGAGGAGAACAAAATGATGTTCAGAAAAAAAAAGGTGAAGAGGATGAGAATGGGAGAAATCAGAAAGGAGGAAGTGGTGAAAGATGAAAATGGCCAGTTGTTGTTGGAAAGTGGTGATGTACGGAAGAGGTGGGCCGAGTATTTTGATGTGTTGTTGAATGTTGAGGATGACAGAGAGACTGACATTGTTGCTGTAGGTGGTCGAGCTAGGATGCCAGTTTTGGGGGAGAGACTTGTGGCGGTGGAGGTGATGAAAGCAGGGAAAGCCCCTGGTTTGGATGGCGTTGCGACAGAGTGCCTGAAAAAGGGTGGAGTAACGATTGTCGAATGGAGGTTACTGAACTTGTTTTGTGGCAGGCGTTGGACCAATTGAGTGGCGCAGTGGCTGCTTTGTTCTGCTGTATAAGAGCAAAGGAGATAAAAATGAAAGCTGCAACTCGAGAGGTATCAGTCTGTTAAATGTGGTTGGTAAGTTGTACGGGAGAGTGCTGATTAAAAGGATTAGAGACTGTTCGGACTGCGCAGTTGGAGAGGAACAGTGTAGTTTTAGGTGTTATAGAGGGTGCGCCTATCAGATTTTTGCAGGGAGACAGGTCTGGCAGAAGTACCTTGCAAAGGGAAAGGTTGTTTTCTGGGCTTTCATGGATCTGGAGAAGGCATAAGACAGGATTGACATGGAAGCCCTGTGGAGGGTGTTGCGTTTGTATGGAGTGGGCGAACATTTGTTGAAAACGGTGCTGAGTTTCTATGCTGGCAGCCGAGCATGTGTCAGAGTAGGAAGCGAGGTGAGTGATTGGTCCTCAGTGGGAGTAGGACTGAGACATGGCTGCGTGATGTCTCCCTGGCGGTTCAATATGTAAATGGATGGAGTGGTCAGGGAAGTGAACGCGAGTGTGCTGGGTCCTGGCTTGGAGCTGTTGGAAGCGAATGGGCGGAGCTGGCAGCTGGACCAGTTGCTATTTGCTGATGATACGGCCCTGGTTGCGGATTTAGAGGAGAAGCTATGTAGGCTAGTCTGAGATTGGTCGAGTGTGTAAGAAGAGGAAGTTTTGAGTGAACGTGGGTAATAGTGAAGTAATGAGATGCTCGAGGACTGTCGATGCGAGCAGAATTAGTGTCCTGCTAAATGGAGAGTTGTTGGAAGCAGTTCAGTGTTTTAAGTATCTGGGCTCCCATGTGGAGAAAACTGCATTAGTGGAAAGTGAGGTGAAGTCGCGAGTGAAGGAGGGGTGTGAAGTGATGGGTGCACTGAAGAGCGCAATGAGCTGTAGGACGTTGGGGACGGTAACAAAGAGAAGGCTGTGTGAGGGTGTTGTTGTGCCAACTGTGTTGTGCGGTGCTGGGATTTCGGGGGGGTCAGAGCAGAGGAGAGAAGGTTGAATGTTTTCGAGATGAATTGTTTGAGGAAGCATGACTGGAGTGTCGCTGAGAGACAGGTTCACTACCGACGTGGTTCGCATCAGAACGGGGACGGTGAAGAAGTTAAAGGACTGAGTTGATTTACTTGTTCTGAGATGGTTCGGGCACATGGTGAGGATGGATGAAGGGATATTGGTGGAAAAGGTGTGGAAGTCAGAGAAGAGTTGACGTAGGTCTAGAGGGAGACCGAAGTTTGGGTGGATGGATGGTGTGAAGCAGGCGTCAGGAAGGAGAGACTTGAGTGTGGAGGTAGCAAGAGAGCTTGCACTGAATAGGCGTGAGTGGAGAATGATAGTGAAAGGATGATTTTTAACGCTGCCCTGATGTGCTTTCCCGCCCTAGGCATATCGTTGAGAGACGGGATGGTCGTGGGCGGTGGGGGGGCCCGGTCATCATGACGCGGCAGGGGTAAACCAGTCACGCGGTCGGGCCCTGCTGCCGACACTGACCTCAAACCGCACTCATGACCCGGAGGGTGTGTTACATGGTTCCCGGCCGGACCCTTTAGTGCAAAAGAGCTAAGGTGTGCGAGTGTGTGTATGAGAGTGTGAGGTGCGCCTTGCCGTCGGTCACTTCTCTTGCTGGGGGATTTCAGCCTAGTGTCTGTATCTGTGAAGGCCAGTAGTATATTTTGTACTTCATAGCTACTAATTTATTCCTTGGATATAATTGCAAAATGAACTGCTGGAAACATGTTTGTCTAATTTATTGTCCTTCTGATATGCTATGAAGGCAAGTATCTGAGAATACGTAAGTGCAGTGGGATTGTGGCCAACGTGTTATCTGAAACCCTTATCCCTTGTTACCTGAACTTGTTAGCCTTGCGGCTTAAGTTGTCAAAGGTAAACATAAGGTTGCAGTGCCATTAATGGTATAACGTTTTGTAGTTGTTACGTTTCATAGGCTTTTCCTTGGAAATCTAGGCCTAAACTACCCTTTTTACTGTAGAACAACATTTAAAGACGCATGTTATGTGCAGGTTGGTGATGGTACCACCAGTGTGGTGATCATAGCAGCAGAGCTCCTAAAGGCTGCCGACGAACTAGTCAAGCAGAAGATTCACCCTACCTCCATCATTGCCGGCTACAAGCTTGCATGCAAGTGAGTCTCCTAATAAAAATTCAATGTGTCGGCTAGTTTGCATTCGTAAACACTTTCATAGCAACTGCTTGCTGCCAGTTCACATTCCAATTGCAGTGCTCATTCATCCCTCTGTGCTTCAGTTTGGGGGTATTGCACAAATTGTTACTAAAGTAATAGCGTTTATGATTCAGCTAGGACATGCGAGCTACTTTGAAGAAAAAGTCTCCATTTAAACTTCCAAATAACCAGTAACGTTTTTGCGAAGTCACAGTTAAAACATGCGAAGGGTGTCGTAACTTGTCGACTCTTCAGTGGAAGCCCGCCCCCGCTCGGCAACTGGTTCACGGGTCGCACGGAGTCACGACCTAACCGATGGAGTGAACGCACAAATTTCCTGTTAGACTACTCTGTTAGCATTGGTTCTAGCCTAACCCCGAGTGAGACTGTCTTGTCGGTCTCTGGAATGGTTAAATAAAGACCAGCTCTTAAACGCCGTGGGTATGAAAGATATTAGGTGGCAGCTACGCTGCAACACGTTATATAGGCGATTTTTTTCTAAAAACTTGGATACTGTCACTTGACCCATACCATCGGGGCTACTCTCCACTTGCTGTGACATCAGGATTTACATATTGCTGCTACATTTGCCAGTTGGATCCCAGTTCGACGGCTCGGTCGAAAAGTTATACACATGGCGAGGATATCAATTAATCACTGGTTTATCAGCATCACAGCTTGGTTATTCAACCAATTATTGACTTATGAACCGCATAATGTTTGCTGCGGTTGACAATTGTGGCACATGTTCAATTTCTCGTATTTCCAGTGACATTCGATTCAGTAACCAAACCGAGGTGACAGGCACGTGAAAACCGTTCAATGTTGCGGTTTACATCATTTGGCCGCCCATCAGTTTTGACAACTTGAAGTGACCCATTCTGCCAATCCTTGCATGGTTACTCATTGTCACTGCTGTTACAATTTTTGTTTAGGGATTTTACATACGTTTATGACCATTAATCTTCCAAAACGTCTCTGGACTCGGAATAAACTCTTGGCTTTCAATCTGACTTAATAATTTATCTCCTTTACCTCATATTTTTGAGTTGAAGCTTCTTGGAACGGCTTCAAGTCTTCCCTGATTTTTCCGTTTATGTTGGATCCAGAGAGAAAAGCGAAAGTCTAGAATTGGTTGGACTAGTTTCTAAAGAATAACATGAAATGTTCTCTTGGTCCAGGAACAGAGTCTTTCGCCATTATCCTAGTCCTTTACAATTTGTTCATAGAATAAAGCATAGTTTTACCTCCATGCGCCTAAATCATGCAGTCCTTTATTTTCCATTGAATGGTGAAGTTGTTGCTTGAATGAACTGAGGAGGTTTTTTAGGTCAGAATTTTATTCGGATGTTGGTAATTCCAAACTAGATTAGTTGAATAGCATACTATTTTCGGTAGTCCACTTGAAGATCTTTCTTTTCTCTATAGATGAGTTTGAATCATCACTTTCTAGGTCTCTTATGCTTCCCTATCCCTAGTACTTGGATATTGTCTGCAGAGAATCAGACTGATGAATGTGGACAAGTCTCCTCAGATCATTTGCTATTTCTAATAATCGGAGGGTCAAGCACGGTGCCTTCGACTGGTGCAGAGGTTTCCCATTTACTACCACACTTGGGTTATGCCATGAACTCTTGGCAACACTTAGATATATCATGTGCATATTTTTCATTGATTATTTCTTCCTACTGCTCCAGTAGTTGGGTTAACGTGTTTCTTCTCATTGATTATTCATTGATTATTTCTCCCTACTGCTCCAGTAGTTGAGTTAACGTGCTTCTCTTACTTCTGTAACCAACCATGCTGCTTATAGTTGATCCATTCATATTGAGATGAATAATTACTATTCATCTTTTCATCACTCAGTTGAATATTTTGACTACTTGTGATATCCAAGAAATTGGTCTGTAATCTGATGGGCATGTGTGGTTGCCTCCTCTTGTTGAAGAGAAGATGACAGCATGTTTTGTAGTTTGTGGGATATCAGAGGTGTCCAAAAACTTTTACTACAAAATTAGTAGTGGTCTTGATAGCCCACGTTTGCTTTGTTTCAATAGAATAGTTGATCATTTTATCTTCTCAGTTTCTGCTTTATTTTTCATATATTTTGTGCTTCCTTTTCTCTTTGATTAATTTATCTTTTCTGTTCCGTTTTCTCTTGATCTGTCCATTTTGCCATGGTTCTACCCTTCATCACTGTCCAGGTGGTGTAACAATGCCGTAATTTTTTTTAAAAATGTTGTTTTCGAGAGGCACACACCAAGGCCCTCACGTCACTGCCGGTATTAATCCTTTGGGCTGCAATTGGTTGCGGTGTCGGTGCTGCATGGTATATATTTTTAGACCCGTCACATCCCGCTGCAGCGGGTCCCGCAGGTTTTCCGCGCGTCCTCGCATGCGGTTTTACTGAAAAATCGGATGTTGCCGTTTGGGGCTGAGGGGAAGGGTGCGCTCACCCCCCAAGCCTCAGCGCCGTAGAGCACAGTTGGGATAACAACACCCTCATACAGCCCTCTCTTTGCTTCCATCCCCAACGTCCTACAGCTCATTACACTCTTTAGTGCACCCAACACTTTACATCCCTCCTTCACTCGCGCCTCCACTTCAGTTTCCACTAGTTCAGTTATCTCCACACCCAGATTCTTAAAACACTGAACTTCCTCCATGAGCTCTCCATTTAGGGTGACACTAATTTTGCTCGCATCGACAGTCCTCGAGCATCTCATTACTTTACTCTTTCCGACGTTCACTCGAAGCTTCCTCCTCTCTCACACTCTACCAAACTCAGACACTAGCCTACATAGCTTCTCCTCCGAATCCACAACCAGGGATGTATCATCAGCAAAAAGCAACTGGCTCAACTGCCAACTCCGCCCATTCGCTTCCAACAGTTCCAAGCCACGACCCAGCACACTCGTGGGCAGATCTCAGAAGTGAGGACAAAATGGACAAAACGCCAGGAGCAATTCAGTGAGAAGTCACTTGAATACCTTTCAGAAACAAATTTCCTAACTGGAATCTAACTTGTATGAACAGATTACATTTCATCTTGCCTGCCGATAGATTCCTCCATCCCGGAGGATTACTGCTCCTCACTTATTTCTAATCAACTACTTCCTTGGCCTCCCCTACCTCCTACGCATACCATTCAACATTTGCAGTGTTTTCATCTTGCCTGCCGATGGATTCCTCCATCCCGGAGGATCACTGCTCCTCACTTATTTCGAATCAAATACTTCCTTGGCCTCCCCTACCTCCTACGCATACCGTTCAACATTTGCAGTGTAAAGGACATCGATCTTACGTAGTAGTAAGATCGATTTGCAGCTGTTGCTGGTTTGACGTTCGGCGCGCTAGGCAGCCTTGTCACTCTAATCTTCAAAGGCTTCCCAACTTGTAGTCTCTCGGTGAAGAGCGTCAAAGCCTGTTCACTCATTCTGAAGGACGTGTTACATGCGAAATCTTCTGAACATTGCACTATAGACAGCCTTTGAATGAAGTGGATCATGAATTAGCTGCTTCTCAAGAACATTGCAGCAATAATAAAAGAAAATGGTATGTGGACCGTAACACCTGATTTACTGTTGCCTTTACATAAATTTCCTGTTTTAAATACTTCCCTCACTTTTTGTAGCTATATGATTGATGGTCATGTTGAATACAGACTATGTTCTGAGATCTGCCCAAGTATTATTTTTTGTTTGTTGCTAGTAAATTCAATGAAATTGCACCTGGTGCTGTTTCTACATCACGACTATTTCCAAATGTCACTAACTTGAACTGCAAATGCTATTTCTTATCAAATGTTTTGCAGTTACCTAACCGTTGCTCCAAACCTGCCAAATCTCAATGGTTCCAAATTGTAACATTTTCTTTTCTTCCCTTTTCATGTTCTCATTGCATGTGTTTTCTAAACTTCATTGATTATCGGGTATTCAAAAGGCTTGTAGGAAAGTTTATTCAATAACTAACTAATTCAAAAAGTACTCTTAGTTGATTCCAATCTTCTACTGGATTCATAATAAATGGTTAGAAAATGCCATAATTCTGATAGTAAAAGGTATTAATATTACCAAACATATAAAGTGCAGTGAAATAAAGGAACTACTGTGGCTTCTGAAAATGTATATTTCATGAGATTTTTAAGATATTGTCCATTCTCAGGGAGGCGTGCCGGTACATCCAAAACAACCTGACCATCTCCACTGACGACCTCGGAAAGGATTGTGTAGTTGCTGCTGCCAGGACCACAATGTCCTCAAAGGTATAGAACTGCAACGAGAAACGCCCTCACGTAGTAGTAGAAGAACTATGACAGACCATTTTTTTCAGAAGTATAGAGCAAATACGGAAGGAATGTTCTCAAATGCAGCCTTGGTTATCGTTCCTATACAAACAATATCATCAAAAGACGCTGATTTACAGCTGTAATTATCGCTCTTATGCAAAAGAATATTCTCAAAGATACACTTATTGACATGATGGCCTCAAAGTGCATACTCTAGTCACTCATTGTTGATGTTGATTTGTTTTCATAATAGAATTTGTCCTACATTCTTCTATGTTTGTGTCCAGGTAATAAGCGTGGACAGCGAGTTTTTTGGTCAAATGGTGGTGGATGCAGCAATGGCAATACGCGTCCCCGATGGCAAGGGAGGCTTCAAATACCCTATCAAGGCTGTCAACATCCTGAAGGCTCACGGACGATCAGCGCGGGAGTCCTCCCTCATTGACGGATACGCCCTCAACTGCACCATCGCCTCACATGGTCAGTAATGGGCTAACGGTTTCACTGGCACGTGATACCTGGAGTTCATGAGCAAGTGTCGCGGCCTCAGGCAAGGGTTTTTCAGGCGACTAGAATTGCGTAACAGTTGTCAATACGCCGTTGTATTAGATGCTTCCTTCGATTGCCTTTGCTGCATCCTTCTCGGCGTTCGTGTTCCCAAGTTTTCATGTAAAGCAAATTGCGGGTGACCGCATCATCGTTTCGAGTGGTTCAGGCGCAATTGAATTTGTTCGGATTCGATAAATTTTCATTTCATATAGGACATAAAACAGTAAGGTTGCGTGACAACTGTTTACGTGCGCAACAGCGTTTTTAACGTCAATGAAAACAATCTATTATTTGTGGGCCGTTTTATATTGTTTATGTCCGCTATAACAATCTCTTGCTGCAGATGATGGCCACTTGCCATTTAGAGCAAGCGTATAAACGACAACTTGTCACCTGTACTACCTTTACTAACCATTTCGTTTTCTGTTCAGCCATGACCAAGAAGATCGTTGGGGCCAAAATAGCTTGTCTCGACTTCTCGCTGCAAAAGGAAAAGATGAAGCTTGGGATTCAGGTCCTGTTGAACGATCCTTCCAAGTTGGAGGCGATCAGGCAGCGCGAAGCAGACATCACAAAGGTGCGGAGATCCTCAAGCTTGACCTTGGTGAAAATGTGGTCTTAGTCCCATAATTTCATAAAAATGAATTGATAGATGTAGATAGTAGCTTCTGATGCTGAAATGTTTTGGTATTCTCCGAACTGTTGACTTGAGACAATAAACTGTAAGATGGAAGGTGTGCTGTTGCTCGTGTTTAGCCCTAGTTGTCACTTGCGGGGGGGTAACCATGGCCGGTGTACAGCTAGAAGGCCCGCATACCCTCCAATATGTGCATTTTGGGTAAGGCACATGTATATGAAATGCACCATTAACAAATACTTATACAGTTTAGCGGGCGCTTTCACAGATGACGCACCGTCGTGTTATTATGATTGAGCCTGCCGCGTGCAATGGCTGGGTACGACATCACGACGTGCTTGACCGCATCAGGTGCGGCCATATCTGTGCCGGCACAGCAGGCACAGATTGGATGGGCGTCCCACAGTATATGTTGGTATGACTGAGAGCCGTTTGGTGCACGTACCTTAGCCTCAACAGGTGAACCCTTTAACCCATGGGCAAGCCCAACTCCTCCACATAACCGTGTTGGCTCTATGGTCAGCCAGTGTAAGCGCTGCGAAGTGTGCATCTGTTGTGCATACATGTTTTTTGTAGGGTAGGGAATGGTGATGAAAAGGGAGCCGAAGTGTGCTGCCAGCGCGTTGTTTATGTTGCGGTGGGTTTTGCGTGGATTCAATAGGTGATGCAGGGATAGACCGTTTCCATAAGCAGGATGAAGAATTGTTACCCTCTCATCAAAGTGCTATTTGAGAGGTAGGACCTGGGTTTCCTCATGCAGATGAGGAATGAGCGAGGTCTTTGTGTAGCCCGTTGCGATACCTAAGGCCGTGTTCAGTATTCTTCGTAGGAAGTTAACGTATGTGGAGGTAAGGTTAGAGGTACAGGCACTGTTTGCATAGAAAATTACGGGTCTGGTGAATTGTTTGAATAGTGTTTTGATTGATTCCTTGCTGTGTATGCAGGTAGTTGTGGTAACTGCCTGCATCACGCTCAGTTAAGGTGTTTAGTCAAGGTTTGGCTTTAGTGCTGATGTTGTTCGTGTGATATTTGAACTTCATAACCGTGCCATTAGTTACTCCAAAGATAGTGGTTGTGCGACTGTGGGGTATGAGAGTGTTGTTGAGTGTCATGAGTGGGTGCGGTGTTCTGTTATCCGGTGTTACTAATGTGAGCAAAAATTTGCTCGCGGACACATTTATTCTGTTGTCATGCAGGCAGATTTCGAATAAGTTCATGCATTTTCTGCAGGTGTGCTGCTGCGATCTCGTGTTTGTGGTATTGTGTGAGGTCATCCGTGTGAAGCTGATTTAGGTGTTGGGTTCAGTAGGTGTGGGTAAGTCGTACACGAAGACGTTGAAGAGAGAACTGAGATGGATGGAGTCCTGGGGGACACAATCGGGGAAGTGGCGAGTGAGTGATAGATTGTTATCTCAGACTGCGTGTGTGTGTCTGCCAGTGAAGAAATTAGGAAGCCTTTTCTTGAGGTTGGATTGATGTTTGTGTCAAGTATTTTGTTTACGAGGACGTAGCGTTGAACTGTGTCGATAGCCTAACTAAGGTCAATGCCTAATTCTAGGGTGCATTGGGCCGGCTTCTTTTCCTTCAGGCCTTCGTGGATGATTTTTTGAGAGCAGTGTGGTTGTGGAGTGTTATGTCCTGAACCGTATTGTGCAGAGGTCATTTGGGAACTGGACCTTAATTTTGTTTGAAACCAGTTGCTACAATTTTTTTAGAGGTTTCCAGAAGAGAAACAGGTCTATGATGCTGGATCTGGGGGAGTTAAGTTGAGTTTCAGTAGGGAAAGGATTTTTGCTCGTTTCCAGTGCTGGGCATGCCGTTGTGGAGAAAGGAGAGATTGAAGATGTCTTAGCGAGTTCTGTTGGCAGATGGTCTTTGCAGTTGCATTTTTTGCATTTCCATTTGGAGTTTCTTCGTTTATACAGTAAGCTTCAGCGTAACTCACCTGATAGCTATTATTTTACCCACGGCGTTTATGACCTTCCTCAGCACTTAGGGCGTTTATGACCCTCTAGCACAAAAGGGCTAAGTTGTGTGAGTGTGAGCGTATGAGGGTGTGAGGTGCGCCTTGCCGTCGGCCACCCCTTTTTTGGGGGATGCGGCCTAGTGTCTGTATCTGTATTTATGACCTGGCCTTTGACCATTTAAGAGACCGGAGAATGTCTCACTTGGGGTACGGTAGGCTCGAACCTACAACCTATAGCCTCCAAGAGAAGAATTGTTAGAAGAGACCGACACGCTACCCACTCGGCTACCGAGCTGGCATTCACCGTTTGCGAATGTATGATACGCCGTCAGAGCCCGCTGCCGAGGAGTTTTTCCTTGGGCTGATGACTAGGGTTATGGCTGATGTAATGGAAGAGTCAACGTTTCTGCCTATGTGTAATTTGTGTGATTGCTTAAGTGAAGGGTGTCAACGAATCCAGTGTATCTTGTGTAATTCTCACAATCTAACTTATATATATTGTGTGTTTGATCTCAGGAGCGTATTGAGAAGATCCTGCAGGCCGGTGCTAATGTGGTGCTCACCACGGGAGGTATCGACGACCTCTGCCTCAAATACTTCGTGGAAGCTGGAGCCATGGCGGTCAGACGGTGTAAGAAGGTCGACCTAAAGGTAGGTGATGTTGCGCACACCGTTATTACCCTACTCTTAGGGCCAAATTTCTTATCACCGGAGGATTTTATTCATCAAATACGTGCGAGGTTTTCAGACCGTAATTTCCAGTTTCCTGCTTGTTCCTGGATGCAGACTCGCTCAGTCGGTTTGTTGCTGTCCAATTGGCTGCTAGTGGGCTAAAACAGACTCAAAAGTCAAACACATCTCCGGTAGACCCTTTAATTTAGAATAATTAGTACAGGTCTAAATGTGTAGGTAATTGAGTGAGTGGTTGATATGATGCATTCTTAATTGATGTTTTTTTGAGTAATCATCCTTTTTTTATCCGTAGAGAATAGCTAAGGCGACCGGAGCCACACTGCTCACTACGCTCTGCAACTTGGAGGGCGAAGAGACCTTTGACATTAGCGCTCTGGGTGAGGCTGCTGAGGTGGTACAGGAGCGAGTCTGCGACGATGAGCTTATCCTCATTAAACAGTGAGTTCACGCATGGTCGAGCTATACATGAATGGACACAGCGGTTTCTCCCCTCATTTTGAAGGTGGTCATGTTAGGCTGACAATAAGGGGGAGACACTCTATCTCCGTGACGGAAAACCAACTTTCCTTTGCCGAGACCCGAACTTGTATCAGAGGATGTCACTGCAGTCGGGTACTCTAACCCCTGTCTTGGCAGAGATGCTATGCAAGTCGAGAATCACAAATGCCCATCTTTTTGAACAATTTTATATTAGTTTTAGTAGAGGGTGGATCAACTGGATGGGATTTGGAATGGGTGCAATGAAGTTTACATTTGCGAGTATGTCAAAAGTTGATTTTCAAATTGCTCAACATGCCAAAGAGGGGAGGGGGGGTGTTTAGTGGCGAATCATTCGTTCTGTTTGCTGTTTTCAGTGCATTGTTTCTCTGTGCTGCCTCTCATAAGCGTGTTAGGTTTACTGTCGTCTCCCATTCTTAGGCATGGTAGGTTCACGGACTGCACGGAGTGACAGCTAAATAGTGGTGATGAACACCCTTATCAGTCTCCTTCTTCACCCTTCAATATCTCTCATTTTCTCCTTCATCTTGAATTTACTCAACTTTTATTAACGTGATTGGCATCTTATGTTTGGATCATTTTCTGATCTTTTTCTTTATCTCTCTTCAACGGACTCCACACAGCCGTTGCATACTGGTCCTAAATTTTCTGCTTTTGGGTGGCTAGCAACAGCCAACTTGCGCTCTTTTATGCACATGTTTTGTGCGATTTCTCTCTTTTCTGCAACAGAGAAGGTCGAGTGAGACCGCTTTTTGCTGTCACTCGTGGAATGCTTGGACCACAAGTCCTTGGCGCATTTGGGGTTACTGTACCTCCTGTGACACCCGTGCATACCTTCGACATTCGCAGCGTAATGGACAGACATCACGCAGTAGTACACCTTATCACTTCAATGTATTCAGTGTTAGCATATATATTCTGCCGTTCCGCCCTCAATTAACTACTCTTCTTCCTCAGGCCATCAGCTCGCAGTGCCGCCAGCCTCCTCCTCCGCGGCCCAAACGACTTTTACGTCGACGAGATGGAGCGCAGTATCCACGACGCGCTTTGTGTGGTGCGCCGCGTGCTGGAGAGCCAGAGCGTAGTGTGTGGTGGCGGCGCCGTCGAGGCCGCCCTCTCAGTATACCTCGAGAACTTCGCCACTACACTGGTCAGTACGAAGACTGTGCACTTGTTGTAGCCGTATTGTCCCCTGTCGGCCCTGCGAGGTGAAGTCCGTGAATTTGGGTAACGAAGTAACGCGAGCTAAGATCGATACAGACGTGAGGCCGAATTCCCCAGGAAGCTGGGTGGCTGACGGAAAGGCGCACCTCACTTTCATACGCTCCATGTAGATATTCTTAGTATTCTTGCGCTAAAGGGTCCGGCTGGGAGACCCCGCAACACAAACTCTGGGCCAAGAGTGCGGTCCAATGTCAGTGTCCGCCGCGCAGGCTCGACAGTAAAACTGGTTCACCCCTGCCGTAATGAACGAGCCCCTTCGCACACGACCATCCTTTTTCTCAAGGCGACGCTAAGGGCGGGAAAGACATCAGGGCAGCGTCACAACTCATCATTCATGACCATTCTCTTCAAACAGCTATCCATTGCACGCTCTCTTGCTACCTCCACACTCATGTCTCCCTTTTAACGGTCTGACTCTAGGCCTTCGAGTTCAAATGAATCTTCATAAAGCTGCTTCCATAGAGGTGAATAGACCTTTAACGGCATATTAGTTAGGACATTTTTTTTTGCTGGATTTGTGTAATTGATTCAACCATGGGTTTGTTGAGTGATCTGGTCTTGGTTATTAACGGCAGTTTGTTTCCGAGTGAATGGCAAGAGGAGTGCGAGGTGCGCCGTGCCGTCGCCCGTCCCCTTTTCTGGGGCATTCGGCCTTGAGCCTGTATCTGAAATGAACTGTGATCTGTCATATTGGTGGTGGCAGTCTCTTTAGTGGCATCGGTTATTGCTTAGTTGAACAAGAAAACAAACTTTATATTATCAATTTCGATCCTTTCATTTACTTATCTGCTGTAATCGAACACCGCGATTATCACGTTACTCTAACCCACACGCGCCCTACGGGGGAGCCTATTATGACTCACGTTGAGGCTCTGGTGGAAATGAGGCCCAAATCTAATCAAAATCTAACCCTCGACACCGTTTCTTTTCACAGAGTTCTCGGGAACAGCTGGCCATTGCCGCGTTTGCCCAATCATTGCTGGTGATCCCCAACACCCTGACCGTAAACGCTGCTAGGGACGCCACTGAACTGGTGCCCAAGCTGCGCGCCTTCCATCACTCATCGCAGGTCAAGGCTGACCACATCAGACTGAAATATTACGGCCTGGATCTCATGGAGGGTGAGTACACGCGGTCTTGCAGTTGTGGAACCATAGATTAGCAGTCCTTATTTCCTACCTTCGATGATACGGTGATTGTTCTCATGGAATCCGTGAACTTCTATTGTAAATTTTGCAATGTAATGAATGTTGACGGTAAACATTTGGCCATCCCGATCTTTCCAGGTACCGTGCGCGACAATAAGGAGGCGGGCGTCTTCGAACCCGGCATGAGCAAGGTGAAACAGCTGAAGTTCGCCACTGAGGCAGCTATCACAATCCTCCGCATTGACGACATGATCAGGCTAGAACCCGAGCAGCAGCAGGAGAGCCAGTACCAGAGGGCGCGGCAACAGGGCATGCTCTAAAAAAAAGTGCTACTCCGTCACACCTTGTCCAGTATATTTCGAGCAGGTTTTTTCATCATGTTGATGCTACGCTGGTAGCCCTTCACTCTCTAATCTGAACACTCTTTGTAGACTGCACCAAATTACACATTTGAATTATTCTTTTGAATTAGACTTTTGGTCGAGTCATTGGTGAAGCATCTCTAATCTTGAAGTTTACGAACCTTCAAATCTCCAACTTGAAAATCTCTCCCAAATACATGCTAAACTAATCTGAGCCGCCAACCTCGTCGTTTGTAACTATGTCTTAGTTACGATCCTGTTACATACCAGGCTTCATACCTATCGATGATGCAAATGGAATAAAATAAGATTAGGCTTTTACTTGGCGAAAAAAGGCTCACTGTAATCAACTTATCTAACCTTCTCTGATGTTGCAGCTTCTCAGAATTGATTTATTCGTTGTATTTGTTCCCTAACTGTTGATAACTAATTAATATGCCGTTTAGATCTTCATCTCTTCAAGTATTTTTTACTAATACCTGAGCTTGTTTTCCTTCTATTGATCTCGTTGATACTTTATTATGTCCTTAGCAAGCTCTGCAAGTGCCCTAACATATTGTCGATCTGTGGATAACCTTACTTCTCAATTATTTAATAAAATTGTGAAATTTTATGCTCTTTGATTTCTCTTGTTACTACGCCCTGTGGAGAAGCCTGCGAGGACTCGCTCTTTGGCCCCGTTGGAGATGGACCCATTATCTTGATTCCGTTACTATGCTGTCAAGTGGAGCATCGTAGCGCACTTATTCTAGAAACGGAGAAGCAATTCGAATTAAAACCATCGTGCATTTCTGTCCGCTCTGCACAACCCAATGGGTCCTTTAGTGTTAACTCTGGCTCGCCGTGTTGAACAGGACGGATGATCGGTCGCATCTAACACGAAAGATGGGGATTCGAATTCCACAATCCGTGATTTGTATAGCGTTAAAAATAACATTGGTTGACCAAAAATAGATTTGCACTAACCAAAAACAACAAGTACATGAGCACCCTTCGAGAGATGTAAAGGCAAACAAACTGATTGCATAATATAAAAAAAATGTTAATATAATGCTCAGTCCGTACAGAGACTGAACGGACTGCGCAATTGGAGAGGAACAGTGTGGCTTTAGGAGTGATAGAGGGTGTGCCGATCAGATTTTTGCAGTGAGACAGGTCTGTGAGGTACCTTGCAAAAGGAAAGGATGTGTTCTGGACCTTGATTGATCTGAAGAAGGCATACAACAGGATTGACAGGAAAGCGCTGTGGAAATTGTTGCGTTTGTATGGAGTGGGCGGACATCTGTTGGAAGCGGTGCAGAGTTTCTATGCTGACAGCCGAGCATGTGACAGAGTGGGGAGCGAGGTGAGTGATTGGTTCACAGTGAAAGTGGGACTGAGACAAGGCTGCGTGATGTCCCTGGCTGTTCAACCTCTAAATGGATGGAGTGGTCAGGGAGGTGAACGCGTGTGTGCTGGGTCGTGGCTTGAAACTGTTGGCAGCGAATGGGCGGAGTTGGCGGTTGAACCAGTTGCTATTCGCTGATGATACGGCCCTGGTTGCGGATTCGGAGGAGAAGCTAGCAGCGAATGGGCGGAGTTGGCGGTCGAACCAGTTGCTATTTGCTGATGATACGGCCCTGGTTGCGGATTCGGAGGAGAAGCAATGTAGGCTAGTGTCTGAGTTTGGTAGAGTGTGTGAGGGGAGGAAGCTTCGAGTGAACGTCGGTAAGAGTAAAGTAATGAGATGCTAGAGGAATGTCGATGCGAGCAAAATTAGTGTCACCCTAAATGGAGAGCTCATGGAGGAAGTTCAGTGTTTAAAGTATCTGGGCTCCCATGTGGAGATAACTGAACTAGTGGAAACTGAAGTGAAGGAGGGATGTAAAGCGTTGGTTCACTTAAGCGTGTAATGAGCTGTAGGACGTTGGGGATGGAAGCAAAGAGAGGGCTGCATGAGAGTGTTGTTGTCCCAACTGTACTCTACGGAGCTGAGGCTTGGGGGGTGAGAGCAGAGGAGAGAAGAAGGTTGAATGTTTTCGAGATGAAGTGT
>SDVV010001413.1:0-25826 GCA_016164225.1 Gammarus roeselii
TTGCTTGCATTAGTCCGACGCCAATGCACTAGAAGCCTCGTCACTTAACACACTTGCTTGCATTAGTCCGACGCCAATGCACTAGAAACCTCGTCACTTAACACACTTGCTTGCATTAGTCCGACGCCAATGCTCTAGAAGCCTCGTCACTTAACACACTTGCTTGCATTAGTCCGACGCCAATGCACTAGAAGCCTCGTCACTTAACACACTTGCTTGCATTAGTCCGACGCCAATGCACTAGAAACCTCGTCACTGTAATTATTCTAGGAATAAACCAACTTTTAAGGCAATGCTGGCCAGCGCATGGTAGAAATAACACAACACCCTAAACATTGAAAAGACAGCTCCTGCATCTGGCGTTGTCGCTTCTTTCAAGCTATTTCAAGCGTTGAACGGAGGCTTTTTAAAATGGTTTAAGTAATATTTGCAGGTAGGCAGGCTCAATGAACTTAAGTCAAATGACTAATAATGCTTTTTTCGGCCCACTTCCATCTCCTGGTGAAAGGCCGGCAGTCACCTGATAATATTCAGCTATATTACAGTCAAAAATACTAAACATTTTCAAATCAATCTTTTCGTTTCCTTCTGACGCAATGTCAAGAATTTTGCCAAATTGTCTGGAATCATAATTGCCGCCAGCCATTCCAACACACTCGAGTAAATTGAATTACGAAAAGAAAATAGTGGCGTGATATTTTTGAATATTTTTGCAGACAATTTCATTTGCAATTCTGCTTTGCGCTTCATTCCTAATGGCTTAAACTTTTCCAGAATAAGATACCCTTACATCATGTGTATTTGTATGCAAAATAAATGCAGAATCTGCTACCTCTCACCACGGAGATTCGTGGCAGCTCTTTGGGCTATATTAACTCTGCGAGGCTGCCTTTCGTGATGCCAATTGGCTGAAAACCCGCGTCCACAGTGCTTCATAGTTTGCTTGTTCCGTAGATGCAGCAGCCTATTAGCTAATCTATATCAGTATTTAGTGATTTATGAAGAGAATCTTCTTGTGTGTCGACGCTCCAGTTGCCATTGCTATTTACTTGGCACTCTTTGAGTTATAACTTGTTGATGCTGTGTGGGATACCCTTGCATTGCGTTCTTTACAGACTACCACTCGTTAACCTAGTTACAGTCAGAGACTGTTGGTGGGCAAGGAGCAGAAAAGCGTCAACACTTCATGTGGGCTGAGTTGCTGCATTGCTGTCACGTAGCTGTGCGCGGTGAATGGTTTTTCCGTTTCCACAAGTCTTCATTAGCATTGCTTGTACGTGGGGCATCAATGCTCCAGAGTAACCGACTGTACATTTTCCTCAACGACGTGAGCATGGCTGCGGCTGCCAGAGGCTGTTTTGATAATGTAGCAAAGCTGTAAAAAGCATGAGGACAAACCTTCTCTTGAAAGCGTGTTCGCCGTCTACTCGCATTTCATCCAGCTTATTGTAGTTTAAACGAGTCTTTCGAAAGGTTTTCTGTCAGCTCGCGCATCACGCCCGGACAGTCTTTGGCCAGCTGTTGACATGGGGTGATGGCGAGTTTCTGTTTGGTCATGGAATTTAGGATAGCGCGTTTAGAGGCGTCTTGATGCTTCGCCTTGTAGCACTGCGGTGGAAACGCACCAACCATTCAGTGTAAGTACACATATGTGGTTCTGCATTGCAGCACTCATTATCATAAAGTATAGCGGATTTTGATTTGATTTGGACCTCATATCCACCGGAGCCTCGACGTGAGTCGTGGTACTTCTAGTGGAAGCGTGCCTTGGACAGCGACACTACAATGCCTAGCTTTGGCTCCAGTGTTATACGTATTCGGCCCAAAACTAGAGTGAGTGATAGTCTGTAGGGAGGCTCTTAAGAAGTTTTGCTCTCCTCGATGCCTTAGCTGCCCCCGCTTTGCGTTCCCTAGCACATGAAGTGTCATGGCGGCAGCCACGAGGTGTACGGACAGCGTGTGCGCGTCGGAGACATTGTCGGTGTAATGCTGGACCTTCATGATTGGTCGATTAGTAAGTTCAGGCCCTCCCTCCCTCAATGGCCGTTCATTGTCTTCATTGTGACGACTCTTTACCACATGTTTGTTCGTTTGTGCCTGGTTTTCATATTTGTTCATCAAAAACAGAGGTCGTCTTGATGTTTACAGCAGCGATGATTAACCAGGCATGATCCGATGAGATTCATCTTTACCAACTGTTTTTTCCTCATGTATTTAGTTTGTGATGCCAGTGCATCAAGTTGATTTTGACTGGTTCTTCAATGTATTTATTTTTCTCATGCATGGCTACACAGCCAATGTTTAACCTAAGTGGTTTCTTGAAACCTCAACTTGTATATATGGATTTCATTTTCCGCTATTTGTTGTTATATATATTTTGTTACTTTGACTTACTTGCGGGCGATTTTTTTTTACGAGGGCCAGGTATTTTGTTTGTCACCCGCTACAAGCCTTGCAATCAATTAGCCAATGATAATTGAACGATGTCTTTTTTACCAGGCTTTGTGCTTTATTTACATTGGTATTTTTATCAATGATTATTCACACGTCTTGAGACGGGCTTCTGAACAGTTGCGCTTTACAAGGGAATACATTATTTGTACTGATATTCAAACTGTTGCCATCGAATATTTTAAATTATATATTAAAAAAGAAACTGGTTCGCGTCTGTTATTTTTTAACTCTCACAATTTTGTTCCTTGCATTTTTTGTTTCTTCGAATTGTCAGAAGTGTCGAAGATCTTGTGTACAGCACATGAAATCATTTAACTGGATCGCGCTACGCGCTGTCCGACAACTTCTTCGTACCGATAAGAGTGTCTATCCATTATTTAACACCTAACATTTCTTTGGCCGTCACCGTGAAGCTAAATCCAGCATAGCTCTGCATCTCCAGTTGCCCGCGTATTAGTGTTGTTTGAGTTGTCCTCTCCCGCCCCATTCCTTGTTATTGAATTCATACCCTTAATACTACTCCCTCCCCAACGTCATACCTGTCTCTTTTCGATGCCCTTATCTATGTTTCTTCATCAGTCTTGTTGTCCTCCCAACTCTCCCACCCCATTCCTTGTTATTGAATTTATACCCTTAATACTATTCCCTCCCCAACGTCATACCTGTCACTTTTCGATGCCCTTATCTATGTCTCCTCACCAGTCTTGTTGTCCTCCCAACTCTCCCACCCCATTCCTTGTTATTGAATTCATACTTTTAATACTACTCCCTCCCCAACGTCATATCTGTCTCTTTTCGATGCCCTTATCTATGTTTCCTCACCAGTTGTGTTTTTGGCCATGTCTGATGTCATGGGTTGCCTCCCGTGCCTCACACTCGAAGACGCACGACTCCGACCTCTAACCGTGCTGCCAATTCTGTGTCACCGGAAAACACCTGATTGTTGCGCTACTAGGTTCCGCTAACCATGTTTCACGAGCTGTGCCTGTCCTCCGGTGCTTTACCTGTGTCGCACGTGCCCCCATACCCCTAACTATGCCCCCGAGTGACTGAGGTGTGCGTGTTCCCCCGCCACAGGAGGAGAAGTGTTACGCAGGCGCCGTTGAAACCTACGGTCACCGGTGGGCGGTGGCGGATGTGGTGGGGGTCTGCCTTGACCTCGTCGACAAGACTGTTAGTGAGTATATCGCTGGATGGTTGAGGATGTGGTGATGGTCTACCTTGACCTCCTCGACCAGACTTAGTGAGTATACCGCTGAATGGTTGAGGATTTGGTTATAAAATCAACGGTCTCAGTGTCTGCCTTGACCTCGTCGATAAGACTTAGTGGGTACACACCTGGGCAGGAGGAGGTGTGGTTTCGGTCTGCCTCGACCTTGTCGACAAAACTGTTAGTGAGTGTACCGCTGGGTGGTTGAGGATGTGGTGGGGTTCTGCCTGGACCTCGTCGACAAAACTGTTAGTGAGTGTACCGCTGGGTGGTTGAGGATGTGGTGGGGGTCTGCCTCGACCTTGTCGACAAAAACTGTTAGTGAGTGTACCGCTGGGTGGTTGAGGATGTGGTGGGGTTCTGCCTGGACCTCGTCGACATACCGCTTGGCGGGGGCGATGTAGTAGGGTCTGCTTTGACCTCGTCGATAAGCCTGTTGGTGGGTAGGCCTAAACCGCTGGGTGGTTGGATCATGTGAGGGTCAGCGGCATGAAATCACGATTTGACTGTAGATGCTCTTATATATACGCTTTCTTCTGTTTTTGAAGTCTCAGTATTTAAACAAAGTGCTTCTTTCAGACGCAGGGCATAGCATAAATTCGTCGGTCTGTCTACCACACACACGGTATATATAGATTCAAGTTGTATTCGCATCTTCACACGTCTTGGTAAATTCTGATTTTTTATTAAGAATGTTCATTGAACAGCTAGTAGTGTGACCAGGTGTGAATTAGAGTTTCTGATTCACCGAATATGCATTAGAATATGGGTTATCTCTCTAATAGAGTTTGTTTTCTGAACTAGAACATGGGTTATCTCTCTAATAGAGTTTGTTCTCTGCACTTGAACATGGGTTATCTCTCTAATAGAGTTTCTTCTCTGCACTAGAACATGGCTTATCTCTCTAATAGAGTTTCTTCTCTGCACTAGAACATGGGTTATCTCTCTAATAGAGTTTATTCTCTGCACTAGAACATGGGTTATCTCCCTGATAGAGTTTCTTCTCTGCACTAGAACATGGGTTATCTCTCTAATAGAGTTTCTTCTCTGCACTAGAACATGGGTTATCTCTCTAATAGAGTTTGTTCTCTGCACTAGAACATGGGTTATCTCTCTAATAGAGTTTCTTCTCTGCACTATAACATGGGTTATTTCTCTAATAGAGTTTCTTCTCTGCACTATAACATGGGTTATCTCTCTAATAGAGTTTCTTCTCTGCACTATAACATGGGTTATCTCTCTAATAGAGTTTCTTCTCTGCACTAGAACATAGCTTATCTCTCTAACAGAGTTTCTTCTCTGCACTAGAACATGGGTTATCTCTCTAATAGAGTTTGTTCTCTGCACTAGAACATGGGTTATCTCTCTACTAGAGTTTGTTCTCTGCACTGTAACGTGGGTTTTCTCTCTAATAGAGTTTATTCTCTGCACTAGAACATGGGTTATCGAGTTTCTTTTCCGCACTAGAACATGGGATATCTCTCTAATAGAGTTTCTTTTCTGCACTAGGACATGGTTTATCTCTCTAATAGAGTTTCTTCTCTGCACTAGAACATGGGTTATCTCTCTAATAGAGTTTCTTCTCTGCACTAGAACATGGATTATCGCTCCAATAGAGTTTCTTCTCTGCACTAGAATTTGGGTTATCTCTCTAATAGAGTTTCTTCTCTGCACTAGAACATGGGTTATCTCTCTAATAGAGTTTCTTCTCTGCACTAGAACATGGGTTATCTCTCTAATAGAGTTTCTTCTCTGCACTAGAACATAGCTTATCTCTCTGATAGAGTTTCTTCTCTGCACTAGAACATGGGTTATCTCTCTAATAGAGTTTCTTCTCTGCACTAGAACATGGGTTATCTCTCTAATAGAGTTCCTTCTCTGCACTATAACATGGGTTATCTCTCTAATAGAGTTTCTTCTCTGCACTAGAAAATGGGTTATCTCTCTAATAGAGTTTCTTCTCTGCACTAGAACATGGGTTATCTCTCTAATAGAGTTTCTTCTCTGCAGTAGAACATGGGTTATCTCTCTAATAGAGTTTTTTCTCTACACTAGAACATGGGATATCTCTCTAATAGAGTTTCTTCTCTGCACTAGAATATGGGTTATCTCTCTAATAGAGTTTCTTCTCTTTGCTAGAACAAGGCTTATCCCTCTAATATAGTTTGTTCTCTGCACTAGAACATGGGTTATCTCTCTAATAGAGTTTCTTCTCTGCACTGGAACATGGGTTATCTCTATAATTTAGTTTGTTCTCTGCACTAGAACATGGGTTATCTCTCTAATAGAGTTTCTTCTCTGCGCTAGAACATGGCTTATCTCTCCAATAGAGTTTGCTCTCTGCACTAGAACATGGGTTATCTCTCTAATAGTTTCTTCTCTGCACTAGAACATGGGTTATCTCTCTAATAGAGTTTCTTCTAAACATATATGTTTCCTCGTATCACACAAAATGTTTTATTTTGTTTTTGTACTTATGTTTTCTCCAAGTAGCTCAGTGACAATTGGGCCCTGTGTAATTACTTCAAATGCGTAAGTACTTGCAATTGTTTTATCACCTATTCATTATAATGCAAAATTCCTCTGAATGATAAGTTTTCCTTAGCAATTAATCCTAATATGTTATCTACCGTTGTTTTTATAACGTCAGTGTATGGTGTAGTTTGATGTCCCGTTTATCATTTCATGTTATCATATGATGTTCAGTTCTGGTTGTAACTCTATGAAGCGACATGTTCAGGCTATTTTACATCTGATTTTGTGTAAATGATGTGTATCACTGGTCATGAACAAATAACACATTTTGCGTACAATGATATACTCAACTGGAACTTAGTTTGACTGGCATAGATGTTGAAATTTGTATTCATAAAGCTTTCTTTTCCATTTTGGTAGAATATTTTAGTAAAATATGTTTACCCAGTTACTCACTCACAGCCCCATTATGCTACCCAATGACATTTTATCCAAATCTATCCTACGTATTGCCCTTGACCACAAACATTATCCCACCTATTCCTACTCAGCCTAGCCAATACCCAACCCCTTCTCACCCCTCCTTCCCCCGTCCACAGGTTTCTCTCTGAACGGCGAGCTCATGATGGACGCCAGCGGGTCGGAGACGGCGTTCAGCGATGTGCAGGGCGACGCGTTCGTGCCCGCGTGCACATTGGGCGTGGGGCAGAAAGCTCGCTTTGTCTTCGGACAGGACATCAATCAGCTACGATACTTCACCACCTACGGCCTGCAAGAGGGATACGAACCCTTCTGTGTGTGAGTCGAGGAAATTGTCTACTGAACTTCACCCGCTTCAATTTCGTTGCTGAATGTCGAACAAACGTGTCTAAAAGAAGAGTTAGGAGTGGTTGCAGTCGTGTCGATTAGCATTCAAAAAACCGAACGGATCCTTTAGTTTAATTTCCATTGGTTTGTTTACTGTTGAATTATCGTTGTTGATCCTATTACACTGGTCAAGTCGCATATCGGCACTAAAAAAAATCCACCTGAACGCCTTTGCGCCACGTAATGCTTTCCCACTCTTTGACCTCTCAGCAATATGGAGAAGGCCGTTACCTTTTGGTACACCAAGGACCAGCCGACATTCGAGAACAACGATGACGTCATCGACTCGGTGGTGGAGGTGACCCGCATCCCCGCCGGCTCCGACACGCCACCCTGCCTCAAGATCTCCTCAAAGATGTTTGAGGCTTGCGAAAAGGCCAACTGGGAGTTCCTTAGGATGTCGCTGCCCGTCGTCTGCCAGACAGAGTTTATTGAGTGAGTTATCAGTTCGGATGTGAAGGGTGCAAAACACCTATTGAGTGGAATATCAGTTGGGATGTGAAGGGTGCAAAATACTTATTGAGTGAGTTATCAGTTGGGATGTGAAGGGTGCAAATTACCTATTGAGTGAAATATCAGATGGGATGTGAGGGTGCAAAATACTTATTGAGTTGGGATGTGAAGGGTGCAAATCACCTATTGAGTGAATTATCAGTAGGGATGTGAAGGGTGCAAATCACATATTGAGTGAGTTATCGGTTGGGATGTGAAGGGTGCAAATTACCTATTGAGTGAAATATCAGATGGGATGTGAGGGTGCAAAATACTTATTGAGTTGGGATGTGAAGGGTGCAAATCACCTATTGAGTGAATTATCAGTAGGGATGTGAAGGGTGCAAATCACATATTGAGTGAGTTATCGGTTGGGATGTGAAGGGTGCAAATTACCTATTGAGTGAAATATCAGATGGGATGTGAGGGTGCAAAATACTTATTGAGTTGGGATGTGAAGGGTGCAAATCACCTATTGAGTGAATTATCAGTAGGGATGTGAAGGGTGCAAATCACATATTGAGTGAGTTATCGGTTGGGATGTGAAGGGTGCAAATTACCTATTGAGTGAAATATCAGATGGGATGTGAGGGTGCAAAATACTTATTGAGTTGGGATGTGAAGGGTGCAAATCACCTATTGAGTGAATTATCAGTAGGGATGTGAAGGGTGCAAATCACATATTGAGTGAGTTATCGGTTGAGATGTAAAGGGTACAAATCACCTATTGAGTGAGTTATCAATTAATATGTGAAGGGTGCAAAATACTTATTGAGTGAGTTTTCAGTTGAGATGTGAAAGGTGCAAATCACGTATTGAGTGAGTTTTCAGTTGAGATGTGAAAGGTGCAAATCACGTATTGAGTGAGTTTTCAGTTGAGATGTGAAAGGTGCAAATCACGTATTGAGTGAGTTCAACGATGGTTGGATGTTAGGAATTGTTTGGTGTTGTTTTGATAGTTGCCTAAAATTGTCAGCATCAAGTTTATAGAGTGTGTTAACCAATGGAACGCGAAGCTTGCAAATCCTTCGGAGTTGTTCGAAGTTGTTATCCGTCCTGAGCACCGTTTTTTGGAGTGAGCTTACCAATGAGACTTGGAGTGTACAAATATGTTGTAGTTTATTGGTGGTCGTTTCAATGGTCTGCTATGCAGTAGTTGTAGTTGTTGCTTGGCCCGGTTTCCACTACTTGCGGTGGCGGAAACCGCGGCAAGTGCACCGCTCGAGACCCTATACACCCACCGACAAGTGGAGGCTGGGACGCAAGAAAACAGTGGCCAGCGCACCGCTTGAAACCTTATACACCCACCGACAAGTGGAGGCTGGGACGCAAGGAAACCGCGGCCAGCGTACCGCTCGAAACCCTATACACCCACCGACAAGTGGAGGTTGGGACGCAAGGAAACTGTGGCCAGCGCACCGCTTGAAACCCTATACACCCACCGACTAGTGGAGGTTGGGACGCAAGGAAACCGCGGCCAGCGCACCGCTCGAAACCATATACACCCATCGACAAGTTGAGGTTGGGACGCAAGGAAACCGCGGCCAGCGCACCGCTCGAAACCATATACACCCATCGACAAGTGGAGGTTGGGACGCAAGGAAACCGCGGCCAGCGCACCACTCGAAACCATATACACCCATCGACAAGTTTACAAGTGTTTACAAGTGTAGGAAGACAGCAACAAGCCTATTGGCCCAAAATAGGTTGCCTTATGATAGCAAGAGGGTTAGTTCTGGAGTAGAACGTCTAAGAGGCTTATTGGTCCAAACTTGGTTGCCTTTTGATAGCTAGAGGATTAGTTCTGAAGTAGAACGTCTGAGAGAGCTTCATGTGCCATTTCTGTTTTTTTATGACAACAGGAAAGGGAACGGTTCAGCTATTGATCGCAATTTATGTAGAACTTATCGAGCCGCGACATAAACGTTTTGATTGTATTGCTGTTTACAACCTCCGCTGGAAGTTTGTTCCATTCTTCGACATCTCTATACGTTAAGAAATTGCACGTGATGTCGAGTGAGAAACGTTTCCCAACGATTTTGTTTCCATTGTTCCTAGTCACTCCGTTTTCATCTAGAGCGAAAAGGCTCGCTCGGTCGACGTTTTCCTTACCCTTCATAATCTTCCACACTTCTATCCTGTCGCCTCTGACTTGACATTCCTCGAGCGAATAAAGATTGAGTTCACGAAGCCTGTCTTCGAATGATTTATTCCGCAGTGAGGGGATGAGTTTGGTAGCTCTACGTTGAGCCTTCTCAAGTTTTACAACGTCTTTTCTATAAAATGGAGACCAGAATTGAACGGCGTACTCGAGATGCGGTCTAACAACTGCATCAAATAACTTGAGCATACTGTGTTTGTTTTTGCACGAGATAGTGCGGAATATCATACCTAGCATTTTGTTGCCTTTTTTGGCAGCATCATTACATTGCTTGCTGCTTTTCAAGTCGTTACTAATGATGACACCTAAATCTCTCTCTTCGGTGAAGGGAATGAGTGTCTTTCCAGACATTGAATATTCGTGTTTGGGGTTATGAGGACCTACGTTAGGACCTTTGGGTTATGAGGACCTATGTGCATAACTTTGCATTTGTCTACATTAAATTTCATTTGCCACTTTTCTGACCAATCAACAATTTTGTTCAAGTCTAGTTGAATCTGCTGACACTCTAGTTCTGTTTGCACTTTTCCTCCGATCTTAGTATCGTCTGTAAACTTGCCAATGTTTGAGAGTACGTTGCTATCGAGATCGTTTATGAATATTATTAAGAGAACTGGCCCTAACACGGATCCTTGTAACATTACCCCAGGGGGAGGAAGCTCCGATAAGTACAACTCTCTGCCGTCTGTCCATAAGCTGGCATTTTATCCAGTTGTTAAGCTCGCTTCGAATACCGATGCTTTGCAATTTACTAATTAGACGCTTGTGGGGGACTTTATCAAAGGTCTTTTGAAAGTCAAGGTAAATGATATCGATTGAAGATTTTGCGTCGTGAATTTTGATTATATTTCTGAAAAAAATGAGCAGATTCGTAAGACAGGAACGGTTGTGTCTAAAGCCATGCTGGGAGTCGCCAATCAATTTGTTTGATTGTAAGAATTCTGCAATTTTATCCGTTATCAAACTTTCCATCAATTTGCCAATGACTGAGGTGAGATTAATTGGACGGTAGTTGCCGGGACACTTTTTGTCTAATTTTAAAAAAATTGGGGTGACATTGGCCTCTTTCCATTTAGAGAGGCAGGTGCCATTTGTGAGAGATTGGGTGGAAATGTTTGATAAATGTTCGGCGATTTCGTTTCTAGTCTCTTTTAGAATTCTTGAATGAAATATGGTACTTTACCTGGAGATTTGGTGACTTTCAATTTATCTATATATTTAATAACTTCGGCGGGGGAAAAGTTCACTGTGGTGAGGGCTTCAATTCGTTTTGCCGCTATGATATCCTCAGGATTCTCCAACGTAAAAACAGAGCAAAAGTATTCATTAAGTAGAACACTCATTTTGGTGTCGTCCGTTCCTAGCTCACCAACATCGTTTATCAAGAGGACCTATGACAGATTTATTTATTTTTTGCTCGAAATATAGCTAAAAAATTGTTTCGGATTAGTTTTGTCATTGGCAGCAATTTCATTTTCATAATCTTTCTTCTTACGTTTCAGGACCCTTTTTAGATCTCGTCTGCTAATTTTGTGTCCATTTTTTGCCACGTCGTCATGTGGATGTCTCTGCTTTATCGAATGCTTTGCTTTCTTTCGTGAATGAAGTCGCTGCAATTCTCCTTTCCAGTACTTGGGCTGATAGACTGTTGTTCGCCTGTTTTTGCGCGGGATATGCTTTTGTTCGATATTTTTAATTGCAGTCAAGAAATAGTCAAGCGATTGATTGACTTCTTGTCCGAGGGTTATATTTGCTGACACCATTGACTCTCTTAAGCCATCAAAATTAGCTAATCTGAAGTTAGGTATTCTTTCGCAGTTTGTTGATGTTTTCAACTCGAGCTCTATCAAAAAACGGATACAGTTGTGGTCACTAGTTCCGAGGGGTTCGCCTACTTCGACGTTCGTGACATGAGAGTTGCTTGCACTAAATAGGAGATCAAGAATGTTGCTTCCTCATGTAGGTGTCTTCACCAGTTGGGTCATGAACTTATCGTCTGCCAAATCAATCAGACGTTGGCCGGTGGCATTGCATTCGTCTGATTCCCAATTAATGTCAGGGATATTGAAGTCGCCAAGCACAATACTGTGTTGTGTTGTGACAACATCGACGAGGGTGTTGTAAAGATCGATCTCATCTGCAACCTTGCTTCTAGGGGGGCGATAGACGAGAGTGATTTGACATTTTAAATGTTTACCGACTACTTGGATTGATACTAAGTCGTGCCTGTTGTTTGGAATGGTGACTTCTAATATTTGCAGAGTGTTTTTCACGAGAAACAGCACTTCTCCACCCTCTCGGCCTTGTCTATCTTTGTAAAATATTGAGTAACCTGGAAGAGTAAATTAGCCTAAATAATGCCTGGTGCTCAATTTCATCCACGATTCTGTGATTGCTATTATGTCGATACTTTCATTCAATGCAAGAATACCTAATTCTTCGATTTTGTCTCTGAGACTTCTAGCGTTCACGTAGTAACATTTGAGAGTACCGTTAGTCACATTGACTTGATTTGCTTGACTTATTTTGCTTCTACTCTGAGGTCCTGTGTCGGAGCCAAGACTTTCGTTTTCGTTTACACGGGTTGTACTAGCGGAGCTGCGACTACTGCCTCTAACTCGGGACTGGATTGATGACAGGAATTTTCTTGCTAGGACATGTGGTGGTGTTTTGATGGGCACTTGTATTTGTTGTGTATCTCGTGTTGAAACGGGCCGAGGTCGCTGTGTCATTTCGTCGGGCACTGCTGGCGGAGTTGTTGGTATGACATCGTTTACGTTTTTTTATTTATTTTCGTTGACAAGTCTAGCTCCGATGTTTTTAAGGATGTTTTCGATGATATCAAGTCCATACATGTTGATGCGAGCCCTGTTGGTGATTCTGTTAAAGATATAGTACTTTGGCTTGATCATCGTATCCCACTGATCCGAGAAAGAGATTTTCTAGGCTTTGCAATAAGTTGCTAGACGGTTGTTAAGTAAAATCATCTTGCTTAGCTTGTATCTACTTTGGTTCGGGTGGGGCAGGATGCCAGTGACATGGAAGTTCGCGTGTGAAGGTTTGATGTTGTTTCGCATGGCTTTATATCGTTTCCAAGTCGATTCCGTCGACGACACGTCTTAGGTCCAAATTGTATCGTAATTCGCTTAGATGAATGTATCCTTTCCTTTGCGATTATGCCTTCGACCTCGTCAATTTTCAAATCAGCTTTGCCAAGTATTTTCAATTGAATTCTCCCTTTTCGCTCATTTGATTTGAAGGAAGTGACATTGTAATTACCAATCACAATAATTTCCTCTGTATTCTGAGAGTCCATTTTATCGGGCAATACATCAAATCGGTTACGTGTATTTGGTCGCAAGTGGTGAGATTGTGGTCCAACGTGTGTTGCATTGTCTCAGCGTGGCTGCTTCATACTAACTACAGTTGAGTACAGTACCTTGCTATCTTTGACTGAGTTTTCTATCGGGTTAATACGATCGCTTGTCTCAGCGTCTAGAGCTGAGAGCTTTTAGGCGAATTCGGAGTCTAGTTGTACTTGGAGTTCTTTCCCTTCATTTTGGGTGGCCTGCTGCTAATTTGCTGCTTATCAGATCTTTAAATTCGTGAAATTATTTCAGCACGTTTTCCAATTTTAATTCAACAGCTATCAATCGGGTATCCGTATTGACTGTCTCTGTTATGGATAAGCCATTAGATGAGACTCTGTTTTGGATAAGCCATCGGAGGCATGACTGATTTGTGCTTTCAATTGTTTGGTTACCTCTGCCGCTTGACAAAATTTAGAGCGCAATGTCTTGCATTCCCCATTTGAGGGACTGCTACGCAAAGTCCTGGCAGAGCCAGAAGAACTTTGGCAGTCCATTAGTTCGGGGGCGTACGAAGTGTGGCAGATGCTACGTTCCAGCTTAGCCAGAATCATCTTACCATCGGGAAAATAGCCCTTTAGCTTGAGTTCTATTTTGTGTGATTTCTTGTATACAGCGGATATGAATGCAATAGTATAATTAGATGCGGGATGTGACGATTATGTCGACGATTTGAAAACGGAATTAAAACAAGAATAATACAAGTGAGAGTCGGATGCGCGTATCGTTGGATGCGCGTTAGCGCAATGTTACTTCCTATTGCGGGATTTGGGTTGAATGCAAAGCTAAACTAACTTGTAGCTGCTCTCATCTGCTTCTCAATAAAGGAATGATATCATGATTCTAGGCACCAACCTTGTACCAGACATGACCGGCGGAGTATCAGAAGAGGACGAAAAAATAATTACAATCCGGCAAGCGGGGTGTTATGAAATCGTAGCACAATTCAAAGCTGCAAGATGTAAAGTGGGGGGGGCTAGTGGAGGCTGGGAGGCAAAGGTAACCGCGGCCAGCGCATCGATTGAAACCCTATACACCCACCGACACGTGGAGGTTGGGACGCAAATGAAAGGGGTGACCCGCTTAGGGGCTTGGTGGGGAGTTAATATATTTTTCATAGAATCATGATAAGGCCTTTATAAATACAACTACTAGATTTAGAAGATAGGATGTTGGTCGAATTACTTTGTATTCCTATTGACATTTCGTATCAGAACTATCTTGAATTACACGTGAAGGAAACTTTCTTCAACCATGGTTAGCTTAATTATTCACCGGTCTGAGCTTCTCCATACTAATATCACCCCTCTTCTTCATTCAGCGAGGACGAGAAGGCCAGGCGATGGGACACCATCCGCATCCGCCAGCACCGCATCGTGCCGTCGGAGGCCATCCAGTCCGGCCTCCCTCAGCCCGACATGCACTCCTCCATGCTTGACTCCGGCTTCTCTATGTCCGACATTAAGGGTACGGAGGAAGGAGGATGTGGTTTTGCGAGACAATTGGCATTAGTCGAATGCCGTTTATTGTGAGGTGTTTGAGCACAAAGACTTTTTTTCTCGATTATTTTCCCCGCCGTTTCTATGGAGAAAAACATTAGGCCGCTATGATAAACCATAGCTGCCTAATATTGTTTATAAAGATAATAATACCCTTTATTGAGGCATTCGATGGTGCAGTAATGGTTACAAACTACAAAAAAACAAGGTCAATCGGATATTTAAAAAAAAACGCACCCTAAAAACAACGTGTTGGTAGAAAGAGTGGCATAGATTCCTTCTATGTCCCGTTCGTGCGTGAGTACAAACATAAAGAAGCATCACGCTGGAATGGTAAAGTATTTAGCTACATAATTTTAGCTCCACCTATTAGCCTACATATACATAAGCTCTCGTCAATATGCCATCTACACACATACAACTATTGAACCGTGATCTTTCTGCAACAGCAGTATTCTGTCTCATCTTTCTTCTAATGGGGATAGTTTATATCCCACACTATTACATACGGCCTTCAGGAAATGATTATTGGACTTCAATTCCTTACTGGAGGCTGTATGCACTTTTTCTTGCTCATTCTTTCAGGCAGTCAGAATCCTATTTTGCAAGGAGCTGCCAGGGGAGCACGCGTTCATCTCAGGCCACCAACCAGTATTCTTCTCGCAGTTCGCTCATAGCGACCCTTGTTAATTGACACCACAATGAGTTAGTGCTGATAGGGTAACCGATCGTTTTAAAAGGGTACAGTTACTTTCCTTACTAGCTGATTACCAACTGCATTTATTTATTGAGTTGTTTAGAAGCCCAAGCATTATCACACCGGAGATTTGTTATTATATGCTCCATAAACTCCAGCAGGGTGTCGTAAAGTACACTGTTCGTTCTAGACGGGAACCTTTGGTTGGGTGGTTTCAGTTTCATACACATTGGCCTCAGTCTCGCATGCGTCCATTATCATCCGAAGAGCAGAGACATGTGGGGCTGCAGGATCATGTTGTCGGCATATCTAACGCGGTAAAACAGCAGCTGTCAATGTGACACCCATCACGGCTAGAGATAGCCGGTCGTTTTGGTTGTCTACGTCCGCATTGAATGGAGAGGCGAGAGGCAACCTGTCTGCCTTATCCAATTGTATAGACATATGTATGTATGTATGTATGTATAGACATACAGCCGTTTCCCCCTAGTTAGGGGGGTGGCTAAGTTAGGCAGACGCAGAGGGGGGAGGCGCCCAATCTCCCCGCCACAAGACCGCCGTGTCTTTGCCGAGACTCGATCTCGCGACATGCAGCACCAGAGGCTGACACTGCAGTCGGATACGCTAACCACTCGGTCACGGCGGCCACGGCGGCCTTATCCAATTAGTTGTTCGAAACAGGTTTGTTTTTGATATTCCCTATCGTATTATACATTTTTGCTGCTGGTACCAATACTTGCATAGCTTAACAAGGTGATGTTGCCCCCCCCCCTCCCTCAACAGTGGTTGCATTCCACTAACAAATTAATTAGTCATTGCTTTAATTTAAATACAGCTATTTTCGTTGCTCACTACGGCTTTAGATATGAATTTCTTTCCGGAAATCAATCATCCGCCCACTAACCGTTTTTTTCCTACAAACTAGCTGCACGCAAATCACCTTCACGTTTCATATCGTAACGCAATGCGTACTCATTGCCTTGCTCGGATTGTCCATCGCCTCGCCATTGCACATAATCGCTTTACTAGCTTCGTGTAAGTCGGTCGCATGCGTGTTCCACCCCGGAGTCCTGTGCCTTCCGCATGGCGTTCTCATTCCGCAGCGCTTCCCTGCCAGCCGTGAGAGCTGCACCGCATATACAACCATAGAGCTCGTTTAGTTTATCTGTCAGCTGCTGCATGTATCCGCAGCGCTTCCCTGCCAGCCGTGAGAGCTGCACCGCATATACAACCATAGAGCTCGTTTAGTTTATCTGTCAGCTGCTGCATGTATCCGCAGCGCTTCCCTGCCAGCCGTGAGAGCTGCACCGCATATACAACCATAGAGCTCGTTTAGTTTATCTGTCAGCTGCTGCATGTATCCGCAGCGCTTCCCTGCCAGCCGTGAGAGCTGCACCGCATATACAACCATAGAGCTCGTTTAGTTTATCTGTCAGCTGCTGCATGTATCCGCAGCGCTTCCCTGCCAGCCGTGAGAGCTGCACCGCATATACAACCATAGAGCTCGTTTAGTTTATCTGTCAGCTGCTGCATGTATCCGCAGCGCTTCCCTGCCAGCCGTGAGAGCTGCACCGCATATACAACCATAGAGCTCGTTTAGTTTATCTGTCAGCTGCTGCATGTATCCGCAGCCCCTCTGGGGGCAAGGTACTTCGTTGATTGATAAGTATCTAACATAAAAAGATCAGGTATTGCTGTGTCATGAAATTGCTAGGTAATTTATTGAGTGATTGTATCACCACTGACCATTATAGGGAGCGCGTGTGATGAGAACTCAGCATGGAGCGGCAAGTGATCTGAGAGAGGCGTGTAATCCCCCACAAGCACCCGCGTAACATTGTTGGCTATTGCTGGGATGAGGGCTGAGTGATCGATCGATTTTACTGTACTCCGGCTGTGATCCAAGAGAATTTGTAAGTGCCTGTTGCCTGCTCTGGCCTCACTGGCTGGGGTGAGGTTCCAATTATGCAAAACATTATATTAGTCGATAAGCTACCATTACTGCTTTATTTACGTGTGATATTATTAAGAACTAAGATATTGTCGTGCTTTGAGTCAGCGGAAGACTTTAACATAGAACGTCAAATTGAAAGAAAATCGTTTATTTTCAATCAAGTAAATTGATAATAAATGATTTTATGTATATATTTTTAAACCGTCTCAACCTACGTGCGCAGGTAAATAACTATTCTATTATTGTTTATTGCAAAGTCGGTCAAACGAACCCCGATCGTCGTCCGAGTAGTCACCACAGCTCCTCCATATCAAATACCCTATCTCAGATCAACAGCAAGTATTCTCCTGTAAATAATGGAGAAAATCCAGTGCAACTTTATCCACTTTTATCTCGAAATCATCATAATTTTTCATACAAAATGATTGGCCTAGTATCGTTCCCTGTTTACTCATTTCGATTATGACTTATTCTATCGCTTGCACTGAAACGGTATTATGGGTTCCTTTAATCTGTCTGTTTAAATCTCACTAATAAAAGGAATGTGTAGTTGAGAATGTGTTTTGAGTTCGATGATTATAATAATGACCACACGGTCGCTAAGGCCGTGTGGTTATCGGGCCGGCCTGCTGTACACCATCGTCTCTAGTGCGGCAGGTCGGGCGCTGAAGTCTTGGCAAACACACCCTGTGCTTGTATTTATTTCTCCATACATAGAGTCTATTGTCACTAAAATTAAATAGTATTGCTATTGGATTTGTTTTCTCATTGAAAAGGACATCGTTTCAGCTACATTTACTACCATTGTAATTCAAGGACAATGAAATATGTACCCGTACCTAGCTAATTCATTTCGATGCATTTCATCAATTATTTTCTGATGCACCTAGTGAGGATTGGCAACATTTCATGATTTATTGAAAAGCAGTTCTGTTCATTTATCCCTTTGGCATCACTCACTGGTGTGACGTCACTAGTGTGACGTCACTAGTGTATGCACTCACTGGTGTGACGTCACTAGTGTATGCACTCACTGGTGTGACGTCACTAGTGTATGCACTCACTGGTGTGACGTCACTAGTGTATGCACTCACTGGTGTGACGTCATTAGTGTATGCACTCACTGGTGTGACGTCACTAGTGTATGCACTCAATGGTGCGACGTCAGTATGCACTCACTGGTGTGACGACACAAGTGTATGCACTCAATGGTGCGACGTCACTAGTGTATGCACTCACTGATGCGACGTCAGTATGCACTCACTGGTGTTACGTCACTAGTGTATGCACTCACTGGTGCGACGTCAGTATGCACTCACTGGTGTTACGTCACTAGTGTATGCACTCACTGGTGTGACGTCACTAGTGTATGCACTCACTGGTGCGACGTCAGTATGCACTCACTGGTGTTACGTCACTAGTGTATGCATTCACTGGTGTTACGTCACAAGTGCATGCACTCACTGGTGTTACGTCACTAGTGTATGCACTCACTGGTTTGACGTAACTAGTGTATATTGTTGAGTGATCCGAAACAAGTTAAGGTTTCATTTGGTATAGAAATTAACACAAGAGCACCTGAGTTTTACAGGCCCGCTTGTACCTAGTATTTATTCTCACCAGTGTAACGTCAGTGTCACTAGTGCATGTGCTCACCAGTTACCCCTTCCCTATACAGACCTGCACCGCAGCTACCCGGAAGAGGGCGCAGAGGCTGAGGAGATGATGGTGGGCAAGGGCGAGCCGGGCCTGAGGCCCAAGCTGGACAAGGCGGGTAGCTTCGACGTGGGCATGAGCGACGTGGACCCCGAGCAAGGTGAATTGGGCTCTATTGGGGGCGTAAACCATCACTTCGACTATTTATTTTTCGAAACGATCAGGTCAATATAACGCAACGTTGATGTAAGATTGTTTGATGCAATTGTAAAGACATGTGTTAAGTGCTTTACGGTTTTATTTATTGTAAAATGTTCACTCGAATGGGTGTCAAGTCAACTGTATTGTAAGGCTCATGGGGGGACGAACTGACGAGGAACAATGAGTTAGTATTCGCGATTGTGAACGAACGTAGATCTGCTGTCGGTGTTTAATGCAATTTTTGTACTTCAAATGAACCGGAGAGCCGGAAATCTTAATCAAGAAAACAATATCAAATAGCATGTAAATTACTAATCTAGCACCATTTTCCACAGTTACCCGTGCATTACGTTGTCAAAATGTTTACTCATTATTCGTGTATGTTTCCACTTTTTATACTAATGCTTTGTGATGGTGGACAGGCCTGATGCCCAAGGCTTCAAGCGAGCTGAACATCGTTGGGCAGGGCAAGGCCCCTGAGCAGGGCGACCGCAAGAAGAGGGGCAAGTCCCCCTTCAGGTAAGGTGGCAGCTCTCTGGGGCTGCAAGAGATAGTTACAGTTGATACCCTTTAAACCTCGGTCGTCGTCTTACCTTGGAGTAAGCGGCTGTGCTGTAGGGTGTGCCAACAGGTATGTGCTTAACTAGTGCCAGAGCTCATCTGATTATTTATGTTACAAGACGACAGCCAATACGGTCTGGGATGGCAAAAGGGTGGGAGTAACTGATCTGAATGTTCTTCCACTGCCCTAAACAACTGCAGCATTGGGCTGTTATGTGAATGGCGCCGTCTAATTTGTGTGGTTTTCGTATGTATCCTATGCCTAATATCTCCCGAGTATGATCAATGCATTATAGATGCAGCAGGTGCGAAGATGTTGAGGAGTTTGACCAACACCATACAGACGTGCTAAGTACACTGGCATGCTTCATCTTGTGTGTTGAAACCGAAATATCATAACCAACTTTTATTTGCTCCATGCTTTACCCCGATGTCTAATGGCTAGGAATATTAAAACCGTGTCTGTCTTATGAATACTACTCATCGCTCGTCACTCTAGGTCAACACAACTCTCTACGAGCTTTATTACATGTTTTTCCGTTAATGTGTTTGTTATTACTGAAAACAGTGGAAATGAGAAGAGCATTTTCCAGTGTGTAGTGCGGCTCCTGCGGCAACGATGCATTGCTGATGCTTGCATTTATAGACGTTCCGCCCCACCTGCTGCACCTTGTCTGCTTCCATTGACAGTAGCCTGCTTTGGTGCAATATAGGCCAATGCTTTGATCTAGAAATTGCTGCTTCTTGTCTATTGTAGAGACTGAGAGAACTCTAGCTCGCTAGAATGTGTAGCTTCTTTAATGAGATCTACTCTGCTCTCTGATTAGAAAGACTTATTCTATGAGATGGTCAAAGGTATTTAAGTGGTGTTCCAGTAACCTTCTCACGGAATGGTAAGAGCAAGGCTGTGTGCTTGGAAATTTTATACACTGTTGTTGCTTTAATATTAACAGACGACACGAACATGAATCACGATATTGTCTACTGCTGCACTAACACTTTTCCCGTGGGTTTGACACTCCAGTGTGACACACTTTGCCATATAAAGGGGCGAGACCGGGCCACGGACACAACTACATCATTACTTTACTTGTAAAATCACTCATGCTTGACTTGATGTGCTGTAGAAAGGGACGTAAACTTAACGAAGACAGGCAAATAAGTGGAAACTATGCTAATTATATAATTATTCTAAGATACATGAATGCAACTGTTTTGAAGCCATCAGCCGACTGTGCCTCTTCGGTTTCTTATTACAATAAATTAGATACTGAACTCTATCAGCCGAAGCTGTTCTCATAAGACACAAGAGTATTATCACGCTTGTCAGTTGCCTGCCTGGGTGGCTACAGCTGTCTGGGTGTCACTGGCTAGTTGCATCTGTCTGGGTGTCACTGGGTGGAGGCAGCTGTCCGTACAGCTCCAGATTGGTGGCCAGGCTTGACAGTGGTGGTTATATTCATGATCATCCATTGTGTTGCATTGCCTTTCACAATATTGTATGTGAAGGGAGCAATTGAAGATCAGGAAGTTTTCCTTTAATAAATTGTTACTGACAAAACGACTACAAGGCATCTGTGACTGAGAAGAAACAAACAAATTTTTCTACATGTGTATTCCATAGATTCACTTATTTTGTATATCAACCTACAGGGTCAAATTACGATTTATAATAATTGAGATGAATTGAACCAGCTCAGGTCCTCAAAATTGGCTTCCTGTACCATGCGGAGGACTGAAGTTCACTCGTCCACAATCCCACAGACTGAGAAGTTGGGAATGATTCCTCCATTTATTTATAATGAAGTACATGTTTTTGATCTCCAATCAAATTTTTATTTTGTTACTCTCTTCAATACGAAGAGTAGCTGTACTGACCTTTCAGATCGCTGCTAATAGTTTGATACCGTATGACGTCACCATGTTGCCAGACAATCGCGCCTTGATTAGGAGTGCTATCTAATTCTCAACCTCTCAAGTCTTGTTTGCACTGATCTGGTTCCACCCATACGCCGATGTGATCCAGGTTTTAATCGTGTGAAACCTATTTCGAAAATGATCTATTAGCTACTCTCATAATGTCAAGTTGAATGTTCAGATCTTGAACCGAACTTGTTCGAACAAGCCGTAGACGCGTTTGTCTCGACAATTATTGCCTTGTATCGCTAGCTATACTTTTTTTCTATAGTGTGATGCTATCGACGATATTTACTGCTCGACAACACTCGACTTATTTCGTCTGCTTCACTACGTTCACGTGGTGTGATGCTGTTCATATTTATTTTTGACACCATACGACTTGTTAAGTCTGGTGCACTTTCCCCTGATGTGATGCCACCCTTGCCCCGCATTGTTTGCCACATCACACTGTGTGAAGTGATGCCTTAGTTTGTAGCGCCATGGCCCTTTTAGTGGTTCCGCTAAGTGGCCACATGGCCCTGCTGACCGCCCCTGCCCACCCTCCCTCCCACACCAGCAGCATGGACCTGCTTAGAGAAGATCTAAGTGAACGACGTCTGCGCTTCAAAACCAGGTGAGGGTTGCGGGCTGGTAGCACACACGGTCACAATACAAGGCAGTGTGTACGGAAGATGACGTTCACCGGTAACACGGATTATTGTTCTAAAGCATGTGAAATAGAGAGGCTCGTCCGGTTTCATGTGGTCTTGATAAATATTTGCTTTGTTTTGTATGTTAGGTTTGTATACCCTCTTTCTTGTGTGGCGCCTGTGAAAATCAAACCGAGAACTGAGGAATTACTCCTTTATTAGTGTTTGTTACTTTGCGAGTTTGAGGTCAATTGGTACCTATTTGAGCCAGAACGACTCCACTTCATCAATGTTGTGTTGAATATAACTAGTAATGTTTTATTAGTCTTCCAATTGAAGATGCAGTCTTAATCGCCTTTGTCTGACTTGCCAATTGCAGCTGACTGAAAGCCGTTAACGTAGATAACAGGCTATTGGGAGTTCATGTGATTTACTGTTTTTGACTGAGAGCCGTTAACGTAGATAAGAGGCAATTGGGAGTCGATGTGATTTACTGTTATTGACTGAGAGCCGTTAAAGTAGATAACAGGCTAATGGGAGTTCATGTGATTTACTGTTATTGACTGAAAGCCGTTAACGTAGATAAGAGGCCATTGGGAGTTCATGTGATTTACTGTTATTGACTGAGAGCCGTTAACGTAGATAAGAGGCCATTGGGAGTCGATGTGATTTACTGTTATTGACTGAGAGCCGCTAACGTAGATAACAGGCTAATGGGAGTTCATGTGATTTACTGTTATTGACTGAGAGCCGTTAACGTAGATAAGAGGCAATTGGGAGTCGATGTGATTTACTGTTATTGGCTGAGAGCCGTTAACGTAGATAACAGGCTAATGGGAGTTCATGTGATTTACTGTTATTGACTGAGAGCCGTTAACGTAGATAAGAGGCCATTGGGAGTCGATGTGATTTACTGTTATTGACTGAGAGCCGTTAACGTTACTGTTACATGTGTGGATAGTTTTCGTACTGTTTCCAACGTTTTAATGTTTTTTCTGTACTCCGTGATAAATGGTGTATAAATCAAATATATGTCTGTGAAAATTTTCCTCCCAACTCATGTTTGTGCTGTGTTCTTGTTGGTTGCGCCGCTCCGGTGTGTCACCATTATAATAGCTGTAAACATTCATTCAGACACTCAAAGACACTTGAACGTAATTCATCCTGTATGGCTCAGGAGAACTCACGCGAGTTGACTCTTGTTCTTATGAGGAATGTAAACCAAGGGATGTGGCTGCGTGCAGATTGTATTTATTTCAATGCGCAAGGGAACCATTCGAGCAAATCTAAACCAAGTTTTGATAAATGCAACAACACATTTATTTAAACAGAAAATTTTCTTGCAGTTGAATACCAAATTGAAAGCAGTATTGTTTATCACCATTTTAAATAAAACAAAAATGTGAATTGCTCTTTTGGAGCTGCATTCACGTCAATTTTTGTGAATATTACACTTATTCAATGTAATCCTCCAATTATCAAGAATCAGAGCCATTCTAATTCTACGTAGCTCACTTCTGTCTGAAGTGTGTCGTCCATGTCTAGTGTCCACTGCGTAGTTCACTTCTGTCTGAAGTATGTCGTCCATGTCTAGTGTCTACTGCGTAGTTCACGATGCGTGAATTTGATCGACGACGTGCATCAAGGTCATACCTACTTCAAGTTGGGCAATGGGCTCGTCTAAGAAACTCCATCTGACTGATCTGTGCGACGGTTCTGTTCAGTAGCTATTAGGTGGTCGACTAGTTATTGAATTAATACCGGCTTAGTTGCTTTTCTCCATCGTATCCTTACTCTGGATTGGCTGTTAACGTAGACCGCGAAGCACAAATTTATTTGATAGAAGCTGATCTTGTTTGTTGCTGTTTAATTTCATGGTAGGAACACAACATACAAGCCCCGATAGGCCACTCATAGTTTACTGACCCTGGCTTCCTCCTTTCCCTTCTATCACTTTCTCCAACCAATAACCTTAATTTCACTTTACCTCTACTCTTTCTTGACCGTCGGCACCCTTTTTTCCATTCCATCAACATCCCATTCACCCTTTCCCGACCTCACTCTTCCTCTCCTTGCTTCCTCTTCATCCCGGCTACATCTCTACTCTTCCCTCCCCAATTCTCCTTCCACCCCCGTCTCCGCCCCTAGCAGGCAGTTCCACGTGGCCGCCACAGCCATCATGGCCGCCAGGTAACCTCACAACCTTCCCCCTAGCACTTGCCAGTAGTCACTGCATACCCATGAGTTGCTTCTTCTTCTGCCTGATTCATTTTGACTTGCGTCCTGCACAGTTACTTTACAGCTCGTAAATTTGGCTTGCACGGGATATTAAATATGAGCAGCTTTTGCCCTGCACTGATCTGCCACTACTCTTATTGATGTCTGATGGTGCTCAGCGGACGAAGGGCAAATATCAGAAGACTCAGATCAGCAAATTGATACTTTGAAAATGTTCAATAATAAGTTTTTTGAACCCTGGCACTAATGGGGGTTGCATTTTTAATATTTCTGATTTTCTTTTACACTGCTGTACAGTTCCACCTCTTCAAGTTTAGACTCGTATAGCCAACGAAAATGGTATATTGAACTTCAGAAATGGCTCACACGTGTCATATTTCTTAGGTCTATTTGTATATGACAGGGAAAAATTGGTACGACCAAAACTCACACAATCCTACTATAACATACAAATAATAGTACAAATGGTACTTCTGACAAATTGAAGGTTAAAACTGTTCATTTTCCGTCAACTTTGAACGACGGTGGACTACGATTTGGCTGCGGGGAATCCAGTTTTCCATTTTCAAACGGTATCATGTTAAAAATAATATACTGCGATCGTATGAAAAAAATGAGAATTTAAACGAAAATAATGTTGAAATTCACAATTTATTGTGCACTGAAGTTGGAACTTTTCAGCCTAATTGACCTCAGTGTCTCGTCCTTCAGACTGTGATCTCTGTTCTCTGGCATCGAGCTACCGAGTTCATTCACTATTAACCTCTGCTTTATAGCCTAATTGGCCTTTGTGTCTCGTCCTTCAGACTGTGATCTCTGTTCTCTGGCATCGAGCTACCGAGCTAATTCACTATTAACTTCTCCTTTTCTATCATTATCCTTTTGTAAAGAAGGCGTATCCTGTTGATTAGTTGACCCAATGTCAATGCGCAATTGTTCGATTGAGCATAAATTGTTTGTTCATGCAATCTATTCCGTTATTTTGGTAGAGGCGTGTTATTGAAGTTGATTGCGCCTTATCGTACAGCAAACTGGTCGCATACGTTCGACGTCTTTTGACTGTTTTTCGTTGCTGTTCTTGGACACCTTAGTTTCGAACAGATAAAAAACCGAACTATTTGTTCAAGAAGCGATTGCCAGGCACGAATGAATGTCAATCATTTACTCGTTTGTTTCAGCATTGATGAGTCATTCCCGAATACGTGTGCCGCTTCCTTTCATTGCACAACGTAGACGGTTTGACGAAGGCTTACTTGCTCATCAGACTCAATGCTCATTCGCATCCCCTCCACCACACACACACACACACACACACACACACACACACACACACACACACACACACACACACACACACACACACACACACACACACACACACACACACACACACACACACACACACACACACACACACACACACACACACACACACACACACACA
>SDVV010001414.1:0-25823 GCA_016164225.1 Gammarus roeselii
GGGGGGGGGGGGGGGGGGGGCGGTCATTACGCCGCAGCGAGGGTCAATCAGTGATAACTGTTGGGCCCTGCTGCTGACGACGAATCCTCGGACTGCACTCGTGACCCAGAGTATATGTTGCGGGGGTACCGGCCGGACCCTTCAGCACAAAAGGGCTAAGTTGTGGGAGTGTAATGTCCGCCACAAGTCTTTCTCCCAAAACTGGCATCCGAGCACCACCACCCACAGCAACAATATCATCCTCGACAGTCAACAACTCATCTCCGGTGGAACATCGAAGCAAATAATAAATAAATCAACAACTCATCAAAATACTCGGCCCGCTTCTCCTCTCTTTGCAGCTTTCATAAGCAATCACAGACTTCACCTGCAACCACTCCTCAAACGCTTTTTTTTTTCCGTGCCACCGCCAGTTTGACCTCCTCGTTCCACCATTTACAACCTTTCCTTCTGCACCCGCCCACACGGCGCGCACCACACACCTCAGCAACGCATCCCTTAACGCCTCCCTTTCTTCCTCCACACCTCTCAGGTCCGGTCCTCTCGCGTTGTTATATTTTTCCCTCAATGCCTGCTGGAACTCCTCGGCTCCACTTTTCACATTCAGTCCACTCACTTTCACTACCTCTCTTCCTCCTCCCACTCGTTTGTTGCCCTTCCAGTTCTGCTCCTCTCAATCTACCTTCCACCAGATGGTCAGACACTCCTCCACCCTTCCCTCTCAACACCCCCAGCATCCAACTGTCTCCCAATCACTCTCTTCGATAAAAGCACAAAATCCATCAGTGCTCTCTCCTCCACTGCACCATGAGCTATCTTCATCCATGTGTACTTGTGGACATCTCGCTTCTTGAACAAACTTCTCCCGACCACTGACTCCTGCTCCATACACAGACCTATCAGGTTTTTTCCACTGTCATTTTAACCGGGAACGCCATACCTTCCAATCACATTCTCCACCACTCCATCTCAAACTGTCACATTAAGGTCACCCAGTACAACTACATTGAAATGACCTCCAAAACTCTCAATACACTCACTCAGGTCAGTCCAGAATTACTCCCTCTCCTCTCCACTACTCTCGCTGCGAGGTCCGTAAGCACACACGAATACCCATCTTTCTACGCCTAACTTAGCTTTCATCCACATCAATCTTGAGGACACCTCCTTCCACTCGGTAACGCTACTAGCCAACCGATCACTCAATATCAAAATCTCACATTCTCGTGCCCAACCTTCCTCCACATCAGACTTTCTTCCTCTTACCACACCAAACTCACATACTCCCCTACTTTTCAATTTCGTCTCACTCAGCGCCAACACACCGTGAAGTAATGGTTGGATAAAAAAGGACAAAGAAAAGCAAATTCACGCATAAATTTTATGGAAAAATGAATGACTAAAGAAAGCATCCACTGCACTGGACAGTATACCGATACCTGGAAGTACAATTTTTAATACGTAGTTAAATCGTAAACTTTACGAAGACAATGACAGAAAACTAAATTGTTAAAATCGATTGCCTCGATGCATCGTCGTAAGACTTCCTGAGAAAGTCTCACACGACGGCAAAGGAGAGTCTGCAGAAAACAGACCCAGACGACAATATTACTTAGACTAGGCATGCAGAAATGCATTCTGCGCTGTCAAGTGAAAACTATAACCAGAGGAGCAAAACCGGCACACTAACATGTTCTATAGGTCACTAAACGACCGCGCCTAACTAATGAAACTCCAGCTTTCAGCTGCTCAAGTGCTAGACTACTTTTAAGCAACTTGAGGGCTTCGACATCTTGTCAAGCTACTAGAGTTTTCCGGCAACTTGTGTTTTACTCAAGTGCTCCGATCATTCGTCAAGCCAGTCGAGAGCTCTGACCACTTGGCAAGATTTGATTTCTTGCGCCGGCCAACAAGCCGACGAGATGGATACTCTGCCCACAACACCCTCGACAACTTCATCGACTCGAGTTACCGCTCAAGAAGCTGGGCGGTGCAACGACGGTCTCGCCCTAGTAACATTCCTCAGGAAGACCATGTGGAGCAATAACTCTCTAGGAGCTCTTGCTTGCGGCCTCAAGAGGAAACGACAGCAGTGAGGCGTTTGTCTCAGGCGTGGAATTCACCATACACCAAGCCTCGCGCCACCAGCGTGATGGACGAGTAACCATGTAGTTTACTTGGGGCGAAAGCGAACGTATCGCTCTTGTGGCAGTTGCGCTGCGGAGAGGGAGTGGGCCACTTAAGAAGTGAAGCCGAGCTCCATGTACATGACATTAAATCTAAACATCAGAGGGTATATAGATGATCGCTTATGCATTACCGACTGAGCGCCGCGAACCTTCAGGCTCGTTTTGCAGAGTCAACCAACTAATTCTATACCAGAAAAAGGTCCCGTCGGGCGGTGACGGGACGCAGGGAGGCCGTGCAAACAATGGCGAGTGCCGATACCGTACGGCCGTTAACTGCTAACGCCTCTAGTGGTGGCGCAGAGACACACTGGAAGGGTGGGTACTCGCTAGGAACGCGTCCTAATAAAGAAAAGCAGTCATGTACCCCTTGTCAAGCCGTAGCCCTATCTGAATGAGGTGCAGCGAACGCAGAAGGGCTTAGTTCGCATTCAACTAAGAGAGAAAAATACAATTTGGGACAAGTCAGATTTGTCGAAACAAATAATCGATCAGAGAAGTACACTTACAAAAAATTTGTACAGTTTAGGTACAGTTGGCAATAATTTTCGAAATGGTAGCTAAGAACCGCAGATAATCAACAAAATATTTGTATTGCAAACAGGTACACAAAAATAAATAAATTTCTTCCGTCTATCATATGAAAGTTCCGTAAAATAAATTTGCTTCGATCAAATAAATGGTTTGTATAGAGCATACATTTCAGTTTGTGCAACTTTGCTATTGCGATGATGTTCTTACTGTTCTTAAGAATGATTCTTTAATTCCGACCGTACGCATCTTGTTTCGATTCAGAACGAGACAACGGGCACAGAGGTCCACGGAAGAGAGGAATAATATAACGATTGAGATCTCAAGTCGGTTACCTCAAAGGCTCGCTCAGTGGTATACCCACGAGGCCTTACACAGCTAACCTTCTTTTGGTATCAGCCGCCTAATCATTCCAAAGGGGCTATGAAGAAGACTGATACACCCCCTACTGACGAATTGCCAGCAGAGGGGACTCCATCGGTTTTCCTCTCAACTCCCCGATTGACCTTACCTAACGGATATGGAATGACAAAGGAGTGGACTCAGTTAGCCCAACTGAGAATAAAGAGTTCAATGAAGATTCGCTCCATAAATTACTGTCTACAAGTGGAACCAGAGTGGCAGCAGCATTCAATATCAATAAGAGATAATTCCACTATCGAAGATTTTGTTCTGGTCCCTAATTAAAATATGTAACTCTGTAACACACGCGGTTCACATTGTACACATGTCGAGACACACGTGTTCACAGTTGACACATGTCGAGACACACGAGTTCACATTTAACACATGTCGAGACACGTGTTCACAGTATACACATGTCGAGGCACGAGTTCACAGTATACACATGTCGAGACACGAGTTCACAGTGTACACAGGCGAGACACACGTGTTCATAGTATACACATGTCAAAACGATGAAACAAAGTCAGAGATCTTCCCCTCCTGTGCAGAAGTTGGGTAATTTGCACTGAAGTTGAACCAGGTAATTACGTGATCAATCATCAACAAGTGCTAGGAGACAGGCAGCGAGCGATCAATCCAGCATTAATACCCTTACGGAGCCTCAACGTGAGTCATAATAGGCTCCCCCGTAGGGCGCGAAGTACCCTTACAAAGTCCAAGATAACAGAACAGGTCAAGGGCGAATCAAGTAACATGAGAATTTTTAATTCAGGGTTGACAAAAATATGCACCATGTATGCGTTCTCATGTAATAGGTGAAATTCATTTTCCAAGAAATCCAGACCCTGAAGCTTAATTAGTCCACTGCTAAAATTATTGAACTGTATTTTAGCAATTGAAGTTTACGGAAGCAGTGACTTTAAGGACACTAAGTCTCAGTAGCTCAAACCTGAGAAATCACCTCTAAGTGGGCATATTATTACTTTAATTTAAATAAACTCGTCTCCTCAACTCTTTCAATACTTTAATTCAGGTACTAATTGATCTCAATTGATCGAATCGTTCATTCGTACATAGCGTTGGTAGCCAAGCAGGACGTGTACTCTCAGATTGAATAGTCTGCTGTCATTTGGAAATGGGTACACGGTTCAGTTTTTGAAAGGACAACACCAAGAAGCATGACAGTGCAGAGTGACTTATGCAAATCACGATGGAAGAGCCACAAACACTGCCAATAGTTTATGTGCAAGGGGTACGGAGACAAAAAGATTAGAGTTCGCACTGATGATGTTGAAAGAACATTAGATTGAAGGAAGGCGGCTACAACTTGTTGCTTCACAGCTAGACCATCAGTTGACGAGCTTCGAAATGGTGATAGTTGTCAAGACCGCAAGCAACAAGCTCACAGGCTTTGGTTGCAGTGACTTCGAAGTGTTTCGACAAAAGTCTTCGCACCGTGGTAGGTAGCCGCAGAAAGAGCAAATAACTCTGAAAAACACGAACTCACAGCTGGCCACTTCAATCAATATCAAATGAAAGTGTGCCGTCTAAATGAATTCCCCATTACAAACGTCCGGGCTGCACGACTAACGGTGGAATACATCACGAGCGCCAGTACATTCTGGACACCACATCGAATCTGAATAAGCAAAACTGAACTTTACAGCCGAGAGTAAAGTCGACAACATCGCTCTCTGGACATCGAACTTGGACGCACTCCGGATGGTTTTACTGGCTCGAGCCTTCCTGCTGTGCCCGAGATTGACCCAACAGTAGCAGAATCCGTCCAACAGCAGGTTTTGGTATAGGTCCAACGTTACCCACTCTACCATTACAAACTGAAACGCGTCGCCCCTGCAACAGGAGCGTCACCAGCCCCTGGTGGAGGTGGTAGGTTATTTACTCCTGTTTCCCGGCTGGAGTAGGGGATGCCTCATCCTCCGCCTCCTGCTTGTCCTCGGCAGTGGTGATGCTCAGCTGCTGCACCACAGAGTCGCTCAAGCACACTGAGAGGGAAGGTTGAAAGTATTATTGCTGGAGCTGCAGATTGATTAAAGAGGTCAACAAACTGAAAGAGACAGAAAAGATTAGGTGTGGGCAACTTATTCCTTGATCAATACGAGGGTTGGCACAAGAACCTGCCTTATGACCCACTCACCCGTTAGCCTGTTGGAATGGTTCCTGAAAAGTGCGTTGACCGCCCCTAGCCAGTCCTGAGCTCGTCCCTTCATCTCTTCCTTGAGGTCCGAGACGGCGGCATTGATCTCGAGGGCCTGGACCTGCACCAGGCTTATCCTGAATAAGATAAGGAAGTTGAGGACCAGCAGTAATTGTAATGAGCGTTAGAAGCAAAGCGGTGGAAGCAATCACGTGCATCTAATTCTGTCTCGCCAGTTGCGTTCGGAAACCTTTACTACTTTGAATCCGATCTTATTGTACTTCAGTTGCGACTCCGGACACGTCCTACTTCAACGAACCTGAAGGTTAAAGGCATCACTTGCCAACCATAGCCATTACTCCTTATAGGATAACGAAGCTATTAATCCCTATAGGATAACCAAGCCATTAATCCGTATAGGATAACCCAGCCATTAATCCGTATAGGATAACCAATGTCAATAGTCCGTACCGGCCAACCGCGGCCACAAGCCCTCATGCACGCACACTAACCATTGCCACTAGCCTGTATTCGCGAACCTTTTCTGCTAGGCTATGTGCACGAACCATTGCCACTAGCCTGTATTCGCGTACCTTTTCTGCTAGGCTATGTGCACGAACCATTGCCACTAGCCTGTATTCGCGTACCTTTTCTGCTAGGCTATGTGCACGAACCATTGCCACTAGCCTGTATTCGCGTACCTTTTCTGCTAGGCTATGTGCACGAACCATTGCCACTAGCCTGTATTAGCGTACTTTTTCTGCTAGGCTATGTGCACGAACCATTGCCACTAGCCAGTATTTACAAAGCTTTCTTTGTCACTATCCTACATTCACTAACCAATCATTGTTACCAGCCTGTATTCACCAGCCATAGTCACTAGCCTGTATACACCAACCATTACCACATAGACGCCTTCACCTAACTTTATCATAGCATCTTCACCGCAAAGGTAGCCCATTATGGGAACTTCAGAAAGTGATATCGGGATGCCTGTCTTAAAGAAACTTGGGTGGTGGAACATCTATGAAGGACTGAAGCTTGGTTAAACTATACGAATTGTGAAAATACAGAACAAGCACTCTCTCATGTGCAAACTGTATTGTGTTGTCAACTCATAAGGTGGCCCATCAACGATCAACACTGAACGAAAAAGTTATTGAAACAGACTTCAGAAGAACAGCGACTTGCGCAAAAGCTTTCACTTTTTTGGGACCAAAAAATTTCAACAATCTACCGTCCGATATTCAAAATTACGATGCCGTAACTTTTCACGAGAAGAAATGAAACGCACTTGCTTGCCCGTCGGCCTTGTGATGACGGAGTGAAACAATTGATGGCGATTAAAAAGGAACACAACGAAAAACTTCATTCTGCGGTCGAGGGGAAACCTCAACAGTGTCATTCTGTCAACAGAACACAGATCATTTTGAAGTGATAAATAACTAATGCCATGTTCTCGAGACTTCTCTTTGCCTTCGAACAATTAGAAACGCTGTTAATTCAAATTTGGTTGTACTATTGCAGTGCTCTCACCTCAACTCGTTCAGCCGTTTTGATTTTTCTTTGTTTTGACCCTGAAATCTGAATTCATGGTGTAAATTCAAACATCGTTTCATTACGCCACAAGAATACCTTACCGTTTGTGCATGAATAAAAAATTGATCATTTTTTACTGCTTGTGTCAATAGATAATTTTACGCCGCTTGAACTCGGTGCCATTTCCTCTATCTGTCACTGCATCCATCACATACCGATCAATTCATTCAGGTAACTAGGAATCACCAGGAATCACAGTCATTTCAAAATGTGCCTCACCCGAATCATATAGGCATGTATGGCAGTGGCTCTCACGTGCCTATACCACCTTAGCTACCCAACGTCTGGAGTGGATAATCAGTATTAGGAATGCTTATCACTAACCATCGCAAGCCCAGTTCACTAACTACCATCACAGCTAAGTTCACAAACCTGTCTCCGCGGATTTTGTAGTGCAGGCTGGTCTTGCTGAAGAGGTCTATCCAGCCCTGGCGGAAGTTGTCGAAGACTTTGTTCAGACGCTCAGGATTCTCTCGACTGAAGCTAACGCTGGGTAGACTTTGACTAAGGCTGTGCAGAGCGGAGTGGGTGACGGCATCCGTACTGCTGTAGGTGACCACAGAGCTGGAGAGAGAGATATTGGTCAGAAAGCAAACTGGGTGACAGCCTCAGTGCTGCTGTAGGTGCATTCTTGGCATGAGGGAGTTTACTAACACTAATAAAAGACTGGTTAAACTGCCCAAAACAACAGGCTAAACTTCTGATAAAACCCTGGTACAACTCCAGACCTGGTAAAACCTTCTAGAATTACGGAAATGAAGTCAATTTGACAGGAGAACACAAATGCAAATAATTCAAACGCACAGTGATGGTATCACCTCAGCAGACCTGATTCCTAAAATATTGGAATAAACAAAACTTCAAACATTGGTGGGTTGAGGACCAAGTGTATTACCATGTTATGAGAATTACCGGTCTCCATTTGAAATTCTTAATTCCAATCAAATAAATATATCGTTATGCAACGTCAGGAACGCCAACAGCCTCGCAGCAGCCAAACAGGACTATGTTCGAACCGAGAAACGCTTGGAGCCTTTGGCTAAGACTAAGAGTTCAAAGTCATTATCAACATCATCCTCGTTCCCAGCCGTTCCATGTGTTTTTTCCATGCGGCGGCTCCAAGGTGACGGTCCACTCTCCCCAGGTTTGCCTCTCGCTCATATGACACGCGACTTCGCAATTGGTGTGCACCAGCGCCGTCGAACTGAACGAACTGTCGATGCCAGCACTGGATGGTGCACAAAATGATATGGCCTTCATCCAGTTGCTAAAATGCTTCACGGGATCGAGGGTAGCAATTTGTTGGATGTAGTTCCAAAACTCGTTGAGAGTTAAGTTATACACATTTATTGAATGCCACCTCAGGGAACACTGTATCGTCAGCAGTTTGCTACGTAGCTAGTACAACTACGAAATCGTCTTCAGTTTCCAACACAAAAGTCTGTGTTATGTCGGCTTGATCGTCAGATGGACAAGGCTAATCACTTCCCCTTAATACTTATATGTAGTGTGTAGTCACTATGTAAAAAAAGGGAAAAATCATTGTCAGTGGTCAATATCATGAGGTGAAACAATGTTTATGTTGTGTGTTGAGTTCACGGGCATTAAGTTGCGTACTCAAGTCAAGCCTTCAAGGCAATCAGCGATCGTACGATGCGTGGCTCGTTTGCAAACTTGACTGCTTTGGGCAGAGTGACTGATGTGTTTAATGGAGAACACAAGAAATTCGCTAGTGGTCAATGACATGAGGTTAAACAACATTATGTAAAGCTTACTGAGAAGCTCAGAGTTCGACAAGGTGAATGTGTTCACGGTTTAGCCACAAAGGCCGTACTAGGGCAACCTGGGTGAAAGAGGCAAACCGTCTTTGAAGCACATTCACACGCTAAGGGGCGTGAAAAACGCCTCTTGGCACTTGAAGAATGAGGCAACGGTGGCACACCTGCTGGAAAGGTTGAGACACCAACGAGAGCAGTTCAGTCACGAAACAAACGTGAGATGTGGCGAGTGCATCACATTGCATGTAACTCAGGGCAGAAGATGCGAGCCAATGTACTGTGAATACGGACGGCGGCTGTATCAACCGGTGGTTGCAGGTAGGGTGAGCTACGCGGAAAAGCTTTATGGACGAAATCGAGAATAGGTGGAAACAGGCAGCAGGGAACTGCGAGCGGCCGGAAGTTCAGGATAGGAAGATCAGCGTAGGAAGGCGAGGGTAGGAAGGTAGGGATGACAAGGAGAAAATGCGAAGGTGTCGACTTTTTCTTTGCGGGTAAGGAGGGCATTGCATAGAAAGGGAAGGCTAGGGTGTATTATTTGAACGACGGGCCTTGACGTCATAGCAGCAGTAGTGACGAAACCTGAAGGAGGGCCAATGATCGAGGCGTGAAGGGTATCGGCGGGTTGGTAAGGCGTAATGTGCTCCGAGTGATGAATCGATACCATAACTGTGTAGTTATTTGCTAAATATATGTTAGGAACCTTATTCAAGATTTATTATCCACGCAATCAATTCAATGTTAATAAACCTCCATGTCTGTTTTTTCTCCTTTATTCGTCTTGGCCTCTCCTTCATCATCACCATCCCTATATTCGTATATCATTTTCAATATTTGTTCGGTTACACTAGTCACTTGGCATTGACAGAAACTAAAAGGGATTGGTTGCTGCTAAGTGCATCATTGCGTGTTGTTGGGTTGGCATTAACAACAGCCTCGGCGGTCGGCCCTCAAGTTCAACAACAGATTTCAGATAGAGACTTGGAAACTCTGAGCGTGGGTTTTCATTGAAGAGACTCTTATTCACAACTGATTATACGATGCACCGATTCTAACATTCTTGTGTTAGTCAGCTGTTAATTGCATGAAAACATGCGTATAATCAAATTAATATAATTTATATGTGACGAATACCTCACCTTTGTTACGCCTATGCCGTTTTGGACCCTTACATGCATGATAATGCATTTGTTCAGTTTTACGTATCTAATTTAATGTTTTAGAGGGCTTTAGCAGGTTGAAACTCGCCAGGCTAGGTAAACCGATAAAAAGTACCACAGGGTTTTAACCGACCAAGCGGTATTAGTGAGTATAGAGCTGGATTCATGGTTGTCAGGGTAAGTATTTACCACCACCAGAAAAACTAGGAAAAACTAGGGAAAACATGTTGAAATGTTTGAGAAAATTAATGGAGACTTTACCATTTCAATGTATTAATGACAAAAAAACAGGGCTCTCGATTTGTCAAACATTATGTAGCATTTAATTCCGATTTCAATAATGCCCATCTGGACCTCAATAAAATTAAGTAAACTTCTACGACTTTATCAACACATTGTTCCAAGTATAATTGAACTGTTCGTAGAGAAAATACACACAGATATAAAGCAGGTTTCCTCACCAGTTACGCATACCACAAAATTCACGATGGGTTTACCAAACTACGATAAATATTTTCTTAGCGAATTCAATATTCAACAGATGGCACAAATAAAATCCACAAAAAGCGTTTGATTAAGGGAGGTGCGAGCTACCACAGAAGAACTTCTTGAATTGCACTTTTTGAGTATCATTAAGAACACATATTTTTATCTAACTGCACTGGTGCAATTGTTCAACCAAAATGGCCAATAGAACCATGGTCCACCCGTATGATGTTACATTTTTCGGCAATGTGATAATGAAGAACTTGTGTTAGAATGCATTCATACGTTCTTTTTCATGATTATTTTTTGTTAACTATCACTTAGAATTATCAAAATGCTTGATTAGGACTACTTGCAAATGAACAGTTGACCCATCAAAAAAATTCTAATCATACATGTTTGCCGATCATGGGATTTTCCCAGCAATTTCTGGTTTTCCCTGGAAAAAACTGGAGAAAAGGTTTCTGAGGTTTAACAACCCAGCCTTGGCTGAGGGAGGGAGTGAAATGGTCAAAGAACAGAGCAGAGATTGGTGTTATCACTAACCTCGGAAACATTGGCATCAGAGACACAATGTTGCCTGCTGGCAGGACACTTTGCAGCTTGGTAACAAACTGGCTGATCTTGAGCAGCGCTTCAGAGACGCTGGCGTCTCCGCGGGTTGAAAAGCTTGACAGAGGCGACGCGCACTGAGCAGCTTGGCAGCAGTCGCTGTCGGACCTGACGAGCAGTGGAGGATATCGTTAAAGTGAGCCATGAGCAGCCTGCCGTCGCAGCCGGACTTGACGCCATCAGGACTCTCACCATGACACCATTACCCTTTCGATTCTACTCAACACCAGGAATATAGAAACTAGGCCGAATCCTCCAGGAAGAAGGGTGGCCTACGGCAAGGTGCACCTCACACTCAGACACTCACATAACTTAGCCCGTTTGCACGAAAGGGGTTCGGCTGGAAGACCCCGTAACACACACTCAGTCATTAATGCGATCAGAGGTCACACTGTCAGCAGCAAGGCCTGACAGCGTGACTGGTTTACTCCAGCTGCGTCTGTGACCGGCCCTTCCTCCACCCACGACCATACAGTCTCTTACCTGGATGCCAAGGCGTGTCACAGGGAAAGGGTTGGGCGGCAACAACGCCAAAGGTGAGAAAGCACATCAGAGTAGCGTCAAAATTCATCATTTCACAAACATGTTCTACTCACGCCTAACCATTGCACGCTCTCTTGTCACCTCCACACTTGTGTCTCCTCTTCATAACGCCTGCTTCCCTCTATCTATCCACTCGACTTCCCAACATCTATCCTCACTATGGGCCCGAACCATCTCAGAACACGTGAATCTACTCAGTACATTAACTTCTTCACAATGCCAATTTGAATAAAGTCATTATTAATCCCGTCACTCAGTCGCTCCTGCCAAGTTTAACAAAAAAACTCATCAAAAAATTCAACCAGCTCTAACTCAAGTCTCGGCTACGTCGACCAAAGCTCATTACACTCTTCAGTATACCCAACACTATACACCCTTATTTCACTCGCGACTTCACCTCTATTTCCACTAGTTAAGTCTTTTCCGCATGGGAGTCCAGGTACTTAAAACACTGAACTTCCTCCAGTAACTCTTCAATTATGAGTACAATAATTGTGCTCGCATCGTCATTACTCAAACATCTCATTACTTTATTTCAAATTATGTCGAAACTTATCTTTCACCTCTCACACATCGCAGCGGGCTGTAATAAGACCGCACCCATTCCACATGAAACGCAAGGTCCTCAACATCAAACATTACACGTGGCTTACCATAACATACCCTCACCTGTCAAACAAGATGGCGGGGAATGAGCAGGCAAGGTACCAGACAGTGAAGCTGCCCTCTTCGCACAGCTCAGCCTTGGCCGCGATGAAGTCAAGGTCATCTTGCTCGAAGCGCAATTGCCTTTCGAATACCAGCTCTTTGTTAGAACCAAACCTCATAGCCTTTTTAAGCCTAATATTTTCTCCAACGAGGGCCACGTGCTGCACCCTCGCGTCTAACTCAAGCTCATCCACGAGAGGATCTGAGCTCTGCATGAGCCAGAGAGAAGGCAGTGCCACGGTGGCAGCAGCCACAAGGGCTTGCAGCGCCACGTGCCAGGGCGTGGCGACAAGACATGGCGCTCCTGAAGCATTGGTGACGCTGATAACAGGATCACGCCTAAGCACGTTGGCGTGAACTGCGGGCACGTTGGCTTGCAGGGCCGTAGCGGCGTGAAGGGCTTGGAGTCGCTTGTGAAGAGCGCGGTACAAGACGGCGAAGGCCGGCAGTTGGGGTTGGGGAGCAGTGAGAGCGTTTGTGTTGGCGAGCAGCTGTGCGGTGCTGGAGTGGGGCAGACCGTCCGACAACAGGTAGAGTGGCAGCAGCGGAGCTAAGACCACTCGCTGGGTAGAGGGCAGCAGAGCTCGCAGAGAGGCTAAGAGAGACATGACTGGCGAGACGAGCTGCGAGGGAAAGGGAGTAGTTGAGCGCAGGTAAAGGCAACAGCATCCACAACAGGACGGGAGAGACGAACTACAAGGGAAGGGGAACAGTTCAAGTCTGAAAATAACACCGGAGACACTGCCTCAAGGAGCGTTGGCACCGACGCCGACGCCACTAACCAATCAATAGCTTTACCGAGTGTGCTTGCAAAACTGCGATCAAGAGTTATGCATCGAACACTGCATAGAGAAAAAAAGAGAAGGTAAACGCGGTGGGCGAGGCTAAGCCCCTCGTGTTTACGTCATAGATGGAGATATGAGCAGGATATATTCGAGGAAAACACTCATGCCAGCGTCATAGACCTCTCGTGCTGCGGCTACCAAAAAGCATTGGTCCGTGTGGCACAACCAATGACGTGCACAGGTATACCTGCTGCGATACCATCCTGATCAACCAGCGCCAGATGTGGAGCCGAGACCTACCCTCGAGTGACAGGATCCACCTGTCGAGACTGAGGCGTTGTGACCACACCGTCTGTCAGATACTAACCACTCTAACTTGTGCCTGCGATGTAAGGGCAGACACGACACTGTTGAGCGCGTCAGGGCGCCAAGCCCAACAGTCGCACTCGACGGGCAAAGTCCGAATATCGTGTTGAAGCATAAACTTTCAAAGCGATCGTGAAATAATACACACTTCTTCGGAGTGTGAGCTTTACAAAAAAGTCTGCACGTACAGTAACGAGCAAATATTCGTTTATGGTTAGTCAGTAACCAGGAAAACAAATTCGACTTTTCCCACGTAGAGTTCAACTTCATATAAAAATTTATTACGGTACTATGTGTGGACAAAGCTTCTTAATGGGTAATATTTATCAAATTTCCGATGAGTTCATATATAGAGCGGAAAATGGACATGGAAGATTTCACTTAGTTTAAATCCTAAACTAATTTTCGCTCGCTACTGTACCTCGAGAGTCCCAACACGTTCATTTTTGTCTGTGTGGAGTTTGGGCTGTGCGTTAGTCATTACAATAAAACGAACGGCCCCAACAATGCGCACGTGCAAATCCTGACCCACCTTTTCAACATTTTCCGCGGCGCCCTGTGTCTGGTCGGCGCGGCAAAGCAGGTCAGCGCCAGAAACTATGAACCAAAGAGCCGGTCGGCCCTCAGTCACACGCTGGCCTTCACGGAGAGCCGATGATGCGGTGGACGCGCTCTGCTCTGGCTGCAGGAGTTCTGGCAGCGTGACAAGATGCACCTGGAGAGAGAAGGCTGAGTTAGGAGCGAGCGGACCTGCTAGAACAGCGTAACGAGGTGCACCTTCAAAGATTTGGTTGGGTTAGAGCCATGCTTTAAAATTTGTGTAGCTCTCAATTTGAGTGTTTTCAATTTTAGTTTGTTTTTCTACTGCATTTCCTCCGTGTATACAACATAAAGCAAGTCATAAAAATAACAGTAAAATCCATAAATGGAATAGAACACTGTATTCATTCACCGATCGACTCAAGGCCTAATCCCGCCAGTCCCATGCATTCACACAACAAAAAAAAGCCCTACAGCGCTGAAGGGTCTGGCCAGGATCAAGCAACGCAAACTTCGGGTCAGAAATGGGGTCCGTGATGAGTGCCAGCAGCAGAGCCCGACAACTGTTGATGGTTTGCCCCTACTGCGTCATAATAGCTAGGTCCTCCCCCGCGTCCTGCTCGTTTCTCAACAAGGCGTCAAGGGCGGGAAAGTGCCTCAGGACCGCGTCAAAACTCATCCGTCTACAGCCGTTCTCTACTCTGCAGGAATGCTCTCTTGCTACCTCCACACTGGTGTCTTTCCTTTCTAATGCCTGCTTCACGGTGCAGAATCACGCAACCCATCAATCGAAAACACCATCCTGACCATTCCTGCCAAGTAGATCGCAAATAAAAGCTCCCTCCATAGACAAGAGCCATCAACCCAGAAGTGATTGAAGAACCACTGAAAAAAAAATTCAAACGTGTCGTTTCTTGAATTTACATCGCCTTCATGACACCAGCCACTATGACAACATGAAGTTGACCCAAGACAATCTATCTGATAGTGATTCACTCTTCATTGACCTGATTGAGACGCACCCAATTCAAAATGTTTTATCAGCCGAGCTGCATATTGCGAACGATATTTTTTAGAAAAGATCGCACATATAGGAAATGTGGTGGTGTCCGTCCAAGCAGACGGTGTTGGAAGTTGCAATTTTCCAGTTATGACAGTGAGTGTCCCGCTGTTGGAATTTAAAAGCAGAAAACCATAATGTTTATAGTAGCTATATAGGCCACCAAACTGAGAGAAAGTTCATTTTGGAAATGCACTTTGAATTTTATAAACGTAACGTCAAGTAATCCATTAATCAGGCTTCATGGAAAGTCTTTCTCTGTGACGACTACAGTTTACCCCCTATCAGATGGTTTAATACTGATCGAGCAGCGGCACCTGGTAGCTACATGAATGCCACTGCTGATTCCACTGATGTAACAAATCAAGCGTAAATGAATAATATTGGCAAGATGAATACTCACAAAAATTATTGAAAAACAAAATGTTTTGGACCTGCAGTTTGTGAATTCATCAGAGTAGCTACTACAAAAACATTGTAACAAATAAAAATGCCTCATCAGATCATAATGTGTTCAAAATAAGTCAAGATACTGACACACTGTGAATAAAACAGGAAAACAATCATTTTACGAACAAGAATTACCAGCCATTCAACATTCTTCAGTACAGAAATTAATTCATCAAATATACCACAAATCACCGCATAATGTTGATTGGAAACAACTCATTGATCAGGCTAACATTGTGGAGAGAGAAAAGAATAACTTTGACAATATACTTACTGTTGCATGTATTTTTACACTATGCGAGATAACAAGAAAAAATAGTAAAAAAAAGGGAATTAAGCAAAGGGATTTGCAAAAAATGAAATTCTCAAAGAAGCAGAAAACCAGACGAAGCTTCTGTTTCAATGAGAAATGAAAGCTATTCACAGTACCAAGCAGGAAGAACAAATGAAAAATATATTTAAAAAAAAACAAGATTTTGTATTGTGCAGTTACATTTTCAAACACCAAACTAAAACTGGCTCCCTAATTGATGAATCTTGAGATCACCTCAGAACTTTCAGTGACATCTCTAAAAATTTCAAAAGTTATCGATGAGCCTCGTGGGTTTGAGGAAGGCCTACGACAGAGTCGACAGGGAAGCGCTGTGGAGGGTTTTGGGATTGTATGGAGGTGGCGGGAACCTGTTGAAAGCGATTCAGGGTTCCTATGTTGGCGGTAGAGCATGTATTATAGGAGCAGGGTGAGTGATAGGTTCACAGTGAAAACTGGTCTAAGGTCCAAGACAAGGCTGCGTTATATTTCCCTGGATGTTCATACTCTACATGGATGGTGTGGTTAGGGAGGTGAACGAGAGTGCAATTAGTCGCAGCTTGGAGCTGTTGTAGAGAATGATACAGCACTGGTGGCGGATTGCAAGAAGAAGCAGTGCACTGAAAAGTGTACTTGCTGTAGGACTTTGGGTATTGAGGCAAAGAGAGGATTGTATTTTTTGTAATTTGATATTCTTTGCTTATATATCGGGTTGCCGCGTAGCAGCCACCTGTGAGCCTTTTTTTCACCCCGGGCGTTTATGGGCTGGCCTTTTACCATCAAAGAGACTTGCCAGCATATCTCACTCGGGGTCAGGTAAGCGCGAACCTACAACCTCCAACTCCCAATGGAAGTCTGCAGTGAGGAGAACCCGATATGCTACCCACTCGGCCACCGAGCTTTAATAGTGTGTAGTTGCTCCAATTGTGCTCTACGGAGCTGAACCTTTGCCGTGAGTGGAAAATGTTTGTGAATGGATGATTTCTTGACCCTGCCCAGATGTGCTTTCCCGCCCTTGGCATCTCGTTGAGAAACGGGATGGTCGTGGGTGAGGGGGGAATGACAGTCACCATGACGCGGGAGTGACAACTAGTCACACTGTCGGGTCCTGCTGCTGACACTGACCTCGGACCGCACTAATGGCCCAGAGTTTGCGTCGCGGGGTCTCCTGGCTGGATCCTTTAGCGCAAATGGCCAAATTGTGCGAGTACGAGAGGTGTGAGGTGGGCCTTGCCATCGGCGACCACCCTTCCTCTGTGATTCGGCCTAGTATTTGTATAAGAACGAGACACGCTACCCACTCGGCCACCGAGCTTTAAGAGTGTGTAGTTGTTCCAAAATTGTCCCAACTGTGCTTTACGGAGCCAAGACTTGGGGAATGAGAGCAGAGGAAAGAAGAAGAAGGCTGAATGTTTTCGACATGAAATGTTTGAGGAGCATGGCTGGAGTAACGCTGAGAGACCGGATCACCAACGACGTGGTTCGAATCAGAATAGGGATGGTGAAGAAGTTGGAGGACAGGGTGGATTCGCGTGTTCTGAGATGGTTCGGGCACATGGAGAGGATGGATGGATGGAGGAAGATTGGTATAAAGGGTGATTAATGCGGAGGCGAGTGGTCGCAGGCCTAGATGTAGACCGAAGTTTGAGTGGACGGATGGTGTGAAGCAGGCGTTAGGAAGGAGAGACATGAATGTAGAAGTAGCAAGAGAGCGTGCAATGAACAGGCGTGAGTGGAGAATGGTTGTGAATGGTTGATTTTGAAGCTGCTCTGATGTGCTTTCCTGCCCTTGGCATCCCGTTGTCGGGATGGTCGTGGGTGGGGGGCCCAGCCATTATGACGCAGCGGGGGTAGAGCAGTGAAAACTGTCGGGCCTTGCTGCTGACAACGGATCCTCGGACCGCACTCGCGATCGAGTGTGTGTGTTGCGGGGTTACCGGCCGGACCCTTTAGCATGCAAGGGCCAAGTTGTGTGAGAGTGAGCGCATGAGGGTGTGAGGTGCGCCTTGCCGTCGGCCAGTCCTCTTTCTGGGGGATGCAGCCTAGTATCTGTATAAATCTATGATATAGGTAGAAATAGCGCATCTGGGCCAGATGAGATATCCCAGGTATTCTATTGAAACAATGCAAGCAGGTACTGTCGAGACCATTACAAATGTTTCGGCAGAAATCTTTGGACATTTATGTCCAACAAGCCATGAAGTGTGCTATCATTTTCTCACTAACAAATGGCGGTAGCCTGACAAGACCAGCAATATTCGAACGAGTAATGAAAAGATGAACAGAACATTCTTTGAAAGATATTAAATGTTCCAACTCAGAGTAACATGGTTCCAGAAGTATGAAGAGTGTGTTGACTCAACTGCTGGAGCAGTACGATGAAATAATCGGTGCTTTGTGCGATGGATCAAAAGTGCATATGATTTTGTCAAGGTATTTGACCAAGTAGATAATAGTAGTGTTCACACAGATGTGGGTCAGGCGGCAGCTACGCTGTGACCAGCTGTAAACGACAAAGTAATTCGAAGCATCCAAGTAAATTCCCAGTATACTGCTATCTGTCTATTAAAACTACAATTTCTCTATAAATGGATCACAACTAATCTTCAAGGCAGAACTCTGAGTGTGCTAGTAAATGGGGAAACCTCAGCACTAGTCAAGTCCTTAGTGGGGTCCCACAATGTCCTGTGCTTGGCCCTCTGCCATTCTTAGTAATGGCTGAGGATTGAGCAAAACTCATCAACATTAATTGGTTTTCTACTTTGAAAGTGACACCAGAGTAGTACTAAGGCATAGGGGACGATGCGAGACATGTGGAAGATGTTCCAGCTCGTCAAATAAATCATACAGTGGACTAACGAAAACAACATGCAATTCAACAAATCGAAATTTGAATGCCTTGGATACAGGAAAAATTGACCGACCAACATAATCTCGATATGATTATACCATTACCGCTGTCATCGAAGGAAAAGAAAGCCTGCGGGACCTAGGCCTACTAATGCAAAACACAGCATCACTCGATTAACGAATTGCAAAGGTCAGTTAGTGCAGGAGACTGTTCCTGAGTCATGAGAAGGACACTATTGACTCATTGGATAAGAATTATTCAACCGTTTTAGACTATTGCCCTCCTTTCCGGGTCCAACATGAATAAATCTGGAAGACTAGAAGCAGTTCAAAGAACCTTCCCCTCAATCAATCAACAGATACAGACACTAGGCCGCATCCCCCAGAAAGGGGGGTGGCCGACGGCAAGGCGCACCTCACACCCTCATGCGCTCACACTCGCACAACTTAGCCCTTTTGTGCTAAAGGGCCCGGCCGGTAGCCCCTCAACTTACACTCTGGGTCCCGAATGCACCGAGGAACCGTCGTCAGCAGCAGGGCCCGACAGTTTTCATTGGTTTACCCCCGCCGCGTCAATCAATAAAGGGGTAAAAAAAAAATATTCTGACACATTGAAAGCCATTTAAGTTAGGAGGTTGTACTCTTTTCTTCATGCAACGATTTGCTCGAACTCTTTCCCTCGCCTTTCCATTCTGTAGAAAGGTGAAGGTGAGAAAAGGGGATCGGAAGGAAGAGTTGGTGAAAGATGATAACAGCCTGTTGATGTTGGAGAGTGGTGATGTACGTATGAGGTCAGCCGAGTATTTTGATGAGCCGTTGAATGTTAAGGATGTCAGAGAGGCTGACATCGTAGCTGTGGGTGGTGGTGCACGGATGCGAGTTTTGGGAGAGGCGTGCTGCAGACATTGCTACGGAAAAGAAGCAGGAGACGGTAGGTGATAAAAGAAGGGAACCCTTGCTTGGACGGAGATGCGCCCGAGTACCTGAAGAGGAGGTGTAGTAACAATAGTTGAATTGCTGGTGAGGCTACTGAACCTGTATCTTGCAATGGGAAAGGATGTCTCCCGGGCCTTCGTGGATCTGTAAGAAGGCCTACGATAGGGTCAACAGAGAAGTGCTCTGGAGGTGCAGCTTTAGCAGAGAGTGGGCGGAAATTTGTTGAAAGCGGTTCTGAGTTTCCATGTTGGCAGCAGAGCATGTGTCAAAGTGGAGAGCAACGCGAGGACTTTGTTCACAGTGGAAGTGGGACCGAGACATAGGTGCGTTATCTTCCTAGCTGATCAATCTCTACATAGATGGAGTAGTCAGGGAGGTGAAGGCGAGTGTAATGGGTCGAGGTTTAGAGCTGTTGGGAGAAAACAGGCGGAGTTTGCAGTTGAGTCAGTTAGTGTTTGCGAATGATACAGCACTGGTGGCGGATTCGAAGGAGAAGTCGTGTAGGTATACATACTAATGTAGAAGTATGGCTGAGAGTCTGTGAGAGAAGGCAGCTGCGCGTTTACGTTAGTAAAAGTGAAGTGATGAGATATTCGAGAAATGTCAATGCGATCAGGTCAGTGTTTGAAGAATCAGGGCTCTTTTGTGCCGAAGACTTGACTAGTGGAAACTGAGGCGAAGTTGCGAATGAAGTGTGCAAAGTGTTGGTTGCACTGAAGAGTGTAATGAGTTGTAGAACGTTGGGTACGGATGCCAAGAGAGGGTTAGTTGTACCAACTGTGCTCTACGTAACTAAGACTTGCGAAGGGAAAAACAGAGGAGAGCAAGTTGAATGTTTTCGATATGAAATGTTTGACGAGCATGGCTGGAATAAGGGTAAACTTGGTAACTGTCGAGCCCTGTTGCTGACATTGATCTCGGACCCTACTCCTGGCCTGACGTTTGGGTTGCAGGATCTTCTGGCCGACCTCTTCAGGGAGGGTGTGAAGTGTGCCATGCCGTTGGCCAGCCCCCTTTCTGGGGGATTCGGTCTAGTGTCAGAATTTGTACCATTCCTGCTGTTCTCGTGGAAGAGATTCCCTTCACCTAATGATGCGGCACTGGTGACGGAATAGAGGAAAAGCTGAATAGGCTAGTAACGGAGCTTGGTAGTGCGTGAGAGGATGACACTTCGAGTGAACGTGGGTAAAAGTAAATTAAGACAACGCTCGAGGAATGTTGATGCGAGCAAAATTGGGGTCCTCCTAAATATAGTTATTGGGCTCTCATGTGGAGAAGGTTGAACTTGTGGAAACTGAGATGAAACCGCGAGGGAAGGAAAGGTGTAAAGCGTTGGGTGCACCGGAAAGTGTAATTATCTGTAGTACGTTGGGGATTTAAGCAAAGAGAATTGTATGAGTGTAGTCCAAACTGTGCTCTACGGAGCTAAGACTTGAGGGGTGAGAGCAGAAGAGAGAAGAAGGCTGAATGTTTCGAGATGAAATTATTGAAGCATAGTTGGAGTGACGCTGAGACATGATCATTAACGACGTAGTTCGAATTAGAACGGGGATGGTTAAGAAGTTGGAGGACAGAGTTGATTCGCGTATTCTGAGATGGTTCGGGCACGTGGTGAGGGTGGATGAAGGCAGAGGCGAGTGGACGTAGGCCTAGAGGTAGACCGAAGTTTCGGTGGATGGACGGTGTGAAACAGGCGTTTGGAAGACGAGACTCGAGTGTTGAAGTGGCGAGAGTGCGTGCAATTAATATAATAGGCAGGCTTTTGAGGAGAACGATTGTGAATGGATGATTTTTGACGCTGCCCTGATTCGCTTTTAGCATCTCGCTGGGAGACTGAATGGTCGTGGATACAGAGGGCTCGGTCATCATGAAGCAGCAAGGCTAAACCAGTCACACTGTTGTGCTTTGCTGCTGAAACTGACTTTGGACCGCACTCATGACCCCCAGAGTGTGTTGCGGGGTCTTCCGGCTGGACACTTTAGGGCAAAATAGCCAAGTTGTGTGAGAGTATGAGAGGAGTGCGAGTTGGAGCTCTCATCCTGGGGGATTTGGTCAAGTGTCTGAGTCTGGAGTGTAGATCTCATACTAGAGATCTAGTTCACAATCTATTCTTCCTTCAATACATTATCTTTTCTATATATAATACTAAAGGACTCTGGAGTTCTCTTCGGTCATCTGCAGTGTCGTATTCTTGTTGATAAAATATTTCGTTGAGCTCCGATCCAATCAAATACTATTTGCATGTATAAATAAATTAAAATCATTGCTGATGAACCACAGAATTCGATCCAAAGGCCTATATTAACTGATCGTCATAACTTTTTAGGTCTTAAACACGATATTAATAAAATTAAATGATTTTCAAGAAATTCTATGATTTTCCATGGTGTTTTTCAGCAAATTAAATGCTTTCCAACTAATTCCATGATTCTTAATATCACGATAACTTCCATGACTAGCCATCAAATTCCATGTCATGACGTTATAGTTTTTATGACTCCCTGACTTGAATGAACCTAGCACCAACCATGCCCCTCGACAACACTAACCCGGTCACTAGTCGCGGCGAGGCGGTGCAGTGTGCTGCGATGCCGGTCGTCGGCCAGCACCACGACATCCATGCTGGGGTGCCGCATCAAACTGCGACATATGAGAAGGACCATATATTAGATAGGAAGACAGTCCAATGATGAAACATTGAAAAAGCTCATTTTATGGGTGTACTAATATGGAAGTGTGATAGAGGGCGGACAATTCAGGAGCACACTTTGAAACTATCAACTCCACTTTGGCATCGATAAGAGTGGCCGGGATTTTTGGCATGTCTTCACAAAACTGAAAAATAAGAACACTGTAACGGTGCCTCAAGCGTTAAAAACGTTGACTGACGAGTAAAATTCATTCCAGTAAGAGTCTTTGAGTCCCAATCAGCACCAGGTCCCAGATCTCGTGCCGAGACCCCTTAGCCGTGCCCCTACCTGTGCACCAGGTCCCAGTTCATGCGCCGAGACAGCTGCGCCCAGCCCTCACCTCTGCATCATGACCCAGTTCGCGTACCGAGAAATCTAAGCCCTGCTCACCTCTGCACCAAGTACCAGTTCTCATGTTGGGACACCATTGCTCGGTGACTCTTGAGCCCGAACAGGTTGATGACGTTCAGCCTGTGGCGGTAGTGGTGCACGTGGAAGCGCAGGGCGGTGTCGTCAAAGTTGTTGGCGCGGGAGATGTCGCAGACAAGGCACTGGTAGCGCGTGCCCACGGGAGTGTCGCTCTTGCTCACCACCTTGAAGTTAATCATCTTGGTGACGTAATCTGCAAAGGAGAAGCAGTTGACGAATCATAGAGGACAAAGTTATGTAGCTACCAGAAAGCCATCAATAATAAGATCAGAAATGTTCCATCTAACCGGCTAACTACGGAGATGAATTTGAATTTAGGAAATATACCTTCAACAGCAGAATTCTGTAGCATATGATGAGTTTGCTTAGTAATCAGACTAGCAGGATAGAAAACAGGCCAGTTTACTCGACGACAGTTGGTCGTGAAACAATAGTCCCCCTCACCTGTAGCGAGGGCCACAGTCTTGGTAGGTATTGCTGTGCCCACCAACACAGACCTCTTAGGACCTCCTTGCTTGGCACGGAGCTGGACGAAGCGGCGCGCCTTATTGAAGTGACGGCGGGTGTAGGCGTGGCTGTCTGCTGCCGCGGTGTCCCCGATGTCCTGGGAGCACTCGTTGCAGCGGTAAAGAGTCTACAAACAAAGAAGAGGAGACAATATGAGAACGAAAATGGGGCATGCTTCTCCCTATGTCTCACAAGGGCTTCTATTGGAGAAGCGGCAGCCAATTCGATGGAGTACCCTGCTGTAGGGTCTTTTCCAGTGAGGCGGATGAGCGTACCTCTCCTCCAACACACCGTGCACATAATGGCGGATTGTCCATGATCTTTTCCCATCTAAGACGGCCTTCTAAACACCATCGTCTTGCATATGCCTATACACACAATACAAACAAGCGCTCTGTAGCTACCAGCATTCAGTTGTGCAAAACAGCGAGGTGCCATCGCCTTACCAAGTCAGTCGCCTCATCCACCTTCTTGGAGAAGATCTTATTGTCTACGCTCTCCTTGACGATGTCAGGAACGAAGTCATCTTCGATTGCTTCGGCTTCAACAGGTCCCCAGGGAACAAAGCCTCCCTGAAACAAGAGGTGGATAGGGATCATTACAACCCCCATGTAGAAAGAATCCAATACCTGGCCACTGTCTCTTGACTCAACTATAAAGGTACAATGCCCACCAACAATAAAAGCTCCACTCGTTAGCCCATTTGCGCTTCAATCTGCGACTACTCACCTTATGCAGCTGGAAATTGCAGACTTTCTGCACCGCGGTGAGCACATTGGCAGTGTAACCAGAGCGCACAACGTCCCAGCTTGCCGCTGCGTCCAGCCAGTCTAGAGAGGCAAGGCTGGCGAGCGATATCACTGCCCCCGGTTGCTGCTGGTCCAGCGTCAGGGACTCCAGTAAGCCAGAGACTGCCTCGACAGACTGGCCGACTTGGGTCTGCTCCTCGCTATCGGACTCGACAGCGGGCGCCGAAGGATCGGGAAGGTTAGGGTCGTTGAAGCTGTTTATCTTAAAGCCGCCCAGCATCCACGAATTGACGGCAAAGTCGTTGAAGACGCGGAGAGCAAATACCAGAGCGGAGGCGACACGTTGGGCGCGGGGAGGAGAGAGCTGTTGGGGAAAGGGTGTGTTTAGAGATATTAGATTAGAGTGTCAAGGCTTTCTTGTCTACTGGAGTCAATGTCCTTCCAGCCGGACGGAGTAGCACCTCAGAGAGGGAATAACGGATAGCTGAGCGTAGGCGACAAGTTGGGCAATTGGAGGAGACAGTTGTTGGGGAAGAGGAGTGGTACGAGGCGAGAACTGGGGATAGAGGAGGACACAACACATTGCTGCCCACCGGATCAGCAAACTTTCCAAAATTACAGCATTAAAGCGTACAGGAAATGATGGAACGCGTTCAGAAGACTCAATACACATGCTGATGAATAGTTTCATATTATTAGCCATGGAGGACACACGTTGTCAATCATTGCTCCCCTTGGTTGCTCCGAGACCACCCCACACCCCAGCAAGACCAGAGTGCAGAGCATGACAGGAGGCACAAATGTTATAACACTCGTCATTTCGCTTCATTTCTTCCCTAGATTGTGCTGTTCATTCATTTCATCGCCTGCCCACATGCGTGCGTTGGCATGTTCCCTATTTGAGGAATCCACTGGAAGATTGATTAATGGCTGCAGCTGCAATTGCCAGCTCAGGGGCCTGTCTCGAGCATCGTTGCCACTGGGCGGTAACTTTGTGTTTCCTGATTCATACTTTTGCGTAATTTGAGGGGTGAGGGAATATCCTTCTCGCATAAATTCACATAAGGCTTATAAAACTAAAGACGGGCTATCCTTCAAACGAAAAGGAGCACTTGTGCGTAGATATTCAACGGTAAACTGGCGTGCCTCATCCATCGAACATTTCTGCATTCAACAACCATACCATACATTTATTTTGTGTTAGAAGATATTGATTGTGTCCGGTGTATTGATCACCATGTTCATACGAATTCATAGACTTGTACAAGACTTATTGTAGCTGTTGGTATTATTCGAGTTGCGGTTCAGAAGTACAAATGCTCTACCGTTGCTTACATATTGTGCTGGCCTAGCTTGGCTTGTGTAAGGCGTGCTTTAACGTGCGCCCACCGAGTATTCAAACGGAGGTAAAACGGTTTCCAGCACGGTCAGTAGAATACCGTGGTAATACGAACAGCTCAGAAGTAGACTGGGTGCTCTGTTGTTCTGTTCAGTTTGTTTGCTCTGTTCTGTTCTCTGTTAATATCACAATCATTATTCATGCTCGTTTGAAAATTACCCTGCAGACATGTTACTATGTTCATAACTCAAAATAATACGATAAAAATATCTTGTTATCATTCGAACCTTGTTCCACCTTCAATGTATTTAAACAACCTTAAAAGTTTAAGTTCATAACACAAATGCCACAACACGCCAGACCGTGAAAGCATGGCAAAATAATTGAGTGAAAAAAATTGTACTGCAAGCAACTTATCATACAGCTTCTGTTAGTCACACAAATAAATAAGTTTCCTCTATTTATATATATATACATATATACATATATACATAGCTATATATATATATATATATATATATATATATGTACACACATATATATACATATATATATATACAAATATATATACACACATATATATACACACATATATATACACACATATATATACACATGTACACATATACATATACATATTTATATA